>JARJLF010001747.1:0-63716 GCA_029378395.1 Mycena leptocephala
GAGCGAACATTGATACGAAGCGAGCCACATCCCTTATGCGGCATATAATGTAATTTGATCAGAAGAACTTGCGACTTTTGCGAGTTCTGCAGCTGAACCACAGCGAACAATTGGAACTGTATGTTCAGAGAGAGCATGTTGACAACACCTGCCTCCTGAAAATCATTCTCGTTGAATACCAAATATTAAGTGGATGCATTGGAACTTGAGATGGTGAATTAACTCTACTATTCAGTCGCCTTTTATGATTTAGCCGTTGAAAGAGCAGATACAAATGCCAGCCAGGACAATTCACATTACACTGGTGATTTTTCAGGATATTGAGGTGTAGATCTTGGCGAGACGAGACCTGTGTACTCACAGCATGTGCTTCCGCAAGTGTTCTAGTATCATCTGCTGTCAGAAAGCAGTATGAATGAACAAAAGCAGATATATCGTGAGAGGCTACAGTTAGAATATTGGACGAAAACTGTAGTGGATGAGCAGAGACACCAGCAAATTTGTACCAGAGCTCAAGCTCATTAGAACACATATCACGCCCAGAAACAGGCAGCGGAAGATATGGGATATGGTTGACACTGAACTCTTGGTTGGCCAAAAAAATTTGGTACATCCGGAAGTTCAAGTTCTTCGTAATAAAAATTCGGAGTGGACTCACTGGTTGGAACAATTGATACGTATCCGGAGATAATCTTTGTACTGGTCGGTGTACTTCTACGAATGGTCAGTGCACTTTGTCGATCATGAACAGCCTCTGTACTGTGAACATTGAATTGCGAAATGAACGATGAATGATGGACGATGGACGATGGACGGTGAACGGCAAATGGTGAACTGTCAACAGTGAACACTGTTGACGCCGAAGATATCTGTCAATTTCTATGACAGTCTTTATCACTGAATCATACGTGCTTGTTCTCCTATACTCTGTAATCGTTGAACGCACATGAAACCGTGCATGCTGGACCATGGGTGTACTCAAATCTGTGCTTTGTACAACATACTCTTACTGTGCACACTGCAGGAGAGGGAGCGTGCTCATTTTTCACCGGTGTCAATCCTGGGATGTGCTTTCACAGTGATCAAGTTCATCCTAGATGCATACTGTGCTTTATTTCTTCACTCGCCAAATCAACAGAGCCTTTGTCGACCAGGTGCTGAGAGCCCGCAGTTGAATTTTGATCTTCCCACATGCCCCCTTTTTACTTCACCGTGCTTGGAAATGGATGTCCAGATTCCGAACATAGATGCAGTGTTTGAATTCCAAATGTTATTGAATCAACATCTCAAGATTCTGTGTTCGGAATCCGAACATAGAAAACTTTATGTTCGGAATCCGAACAAAGATTTTGTAAGTAATCTGAACATGCAAATAAATGTTGGTTCTGATCACATACATAGTACATTCACAGACCATCCACGAATTGATCCACTCACAAGATTGCAGTTGATCTCGAAATGAATGAGATTATGGAGCTGCTCCCGAAAAGGAATTTTCTTGCGGAGTCTGTGTTTGGAATCCAAACAAAGACTTTGTAATCTGAACACGGAAAATTGAAGATGCAGATAAATTTTCAAAAAGGTTTTTTTTTTGGCAGTGGTAATACAATTTTTTTTTAGGGCAAACGGGACAATATCAGTCCAGGACTGAGGTGTTTGAGCCGCGGCCATTCGGCCTCAGAAATTATATTGACGATGTAACGCTGACAAGATCCATCGTAATCTTACCCAACCGACAATGCATGCACAAGCTCAGATACAAACCAAGTTCTCACAGCTTATCGCATTTCTTAAGGAGCAGAACAGGACAGATCTGTTGGTGTTTTAGCAGGGCCCCTGCACAAGGATGACACTTTCCCGGAGTTGTAGACCTGCGGGTCTCAATATTTGTGCCCTTTTTCACAAGGAGTGTTTCAAGCAAAGAACCAAAAAAGTGGAATTCGTGCTTTCCTTGTAAAAAGGAGCATAAATATTGAGACCCGTAGGTCTACCACTCCGGAAAAGCGTGTCATCCTTGTGCAGGGGCCATGCTAATCTTCTCTGTATCGTTCCAATTTTTCGTATGACACCCCGAAGGGGTCAAAGTAGTAGGTAAATTTTGTGTACTGATGAGATGAGTGATGTACCTTGTGCGGCTGACAGGGTTGGCGTTGATTCCCATATTTGGGTTTGATTATATAATCTGAAGGTTCGGAGATTCAAATCCAGTGGAAGCTGCATTGCCCAGAGTTTTGGTCAAGCACCAATATATCGTGAATATAGGGTGTTTTGGCTGAATGTTGGCAGAATATTGTTAAAATAATGGTGTGCCAATATTCCGCAAATATCATTCTGCCGCTTGGGTCAACTGACTGCCAGCATAGTTTTATAGCTATGATGCCCCCCATTGGTATTCGGGTGAGGAATCGAATTATGGGTCTGGAAAAGTGTCCCTTGCATTAGTTCTCCCGTTTCATCAAACACCAACCATGTAAAAATAGGCCAGTATTAGTTATAAAAACCTGTAGCCAAATTGCGGGACATGTTGATTTAAATGCATTGCACTATTCTTGGCAACATCTGGACACTGTGCTTCCTATGGCAGTCAATCTGCACCTCTAATAAAATGGGGTACAAACACTTGTTTTTAGCAAAATATGGCCTGATTTCCCCATGAAAGTCCAAGATACTTACAAATATTTTTGGCACACCAAAAAAAAGTATAGAAACTTTTTCCATAAAACACAAAGTTGCAGACATCAGTCGGGCTGGCACAGCCACTATTCTGTTGAACTTTATACCTTGCGCAGTGATTGTCTGCAACTTTGAAAAAAAAAAACCGTGTGTTTTTTGGGAAAAGTTTCTATCCTTTTTTTTGGTGTCCCAAAAATATTTGTATCTTGGACTTTCATGGGCCATGTTTTGCTCAAAACGAGTGTTTGTACCCCATTTTATTAAAGGTCCAGGTTGACCGCCATAGCTTCCATATCCACCGAACTTGCAACATTCTTGCAACAGTGGGACTGTTGGCCGATCTCGGTTGTCCTCTGCAGACTACGAAGACGGAGTACGAAACACCAAAGCATGATTGTCAAACAACGTTCACAGAGCACGTAATATTCGGTGAAAAAAGCTTTTATAAGTTTCCTCCGGAAATTTATCAAAATCCGTGAAGCTACGGCAAGATGATCCTCACCGTAATCAGACAGAAGACTGTTGGTTGATTCCAGAACTGACGGTTCATGCTCGCAGTTGTTGTGCTCTACTGTGTTAGTGAGATTATAATGGAGAACACACTAGGTATCATGGAGCAGGTCTTTTGAATGCAGGCTCGACAGTATGGCGGTCAATCTGCGCATTTATTATTTACGAGAATATATTGTGTTTACGTGAATTTTTCTGGCCATTTGGGTCAACAGAAATATCTTTAGGAACACCAAATGTTTCCATCCTGTCCACACACACAATTTAAATTTTCTCCCACCTCATGGCAGACAACATTTTTTCGAGGCTCTTGAATGAATATGTATATTCACCTTGAGAGAAAAGTTTGGACCAACTTTTTTAAAACAATCAACAAAATTATTTTTCTGTTGCATTGCACATTTTTCTTTTTGAGTAACATATTTTTTCTCCTTTGAGTAACCTTAACCTTACTACCTCACGCTTTTGACAGCCAAACAGCCAAGTCGCTCGCATCAGCCAGCTTGTGTCTCAACATTGATTGAATGCAGATGCGCACACATGCGCGTAGGCGTCACGGAGCCTTCAGATCTCACACTTGCCTCAGTTGTGGTACGGGTCCTCAAAATTTACAAGAACACAATCAGTTGATTAGAAGTTATCTAGTCTAGTCTACCTTGTCTAACACTCAGGCCGGCTTGCACGCTCACCTTGCCTAAGCCCGCACGTTGGTTTCTGACAACAGTTATTGACACAGCCACAGCATCGCCACCTTCCTAAAATAAATAAATAAATAACATGTGAAGCACTCAAAAAAACATATCTCGAAAATGTTCATAAAAATATTTGCATTTTCAATCTGAGCGGTATCGAAGCTCAAAAATTTTATCCTTATGGTAAGAATTGAACAGGTAAACATTTTCCGCAAACAAGACTCAATCTTATAATGTTTTTTGTCTCCCGTGGAAAGTAGAAGTTACTACATAGGGGTCAGGGCCTCCAAAGACACTCCTGTTGACCCAAATGACCTGAAAAAATTCATGTAAACACAATATATTCTCGTAAAACATTAAATGTGCAGATTGACCGCCATACGACAGCGCTGGACCAACACCCGTGTGGTCTGTGCCAATATTCAAGAACCCAGAACCAGCCACCATGATAGGTATGATAGCACGAGACTCAAGGACACTGGAGGGCAGGACAGGATTCTTTGGGTGAAGGGAATCTGGGATACTGCCAGTGAGCTCCGGTCCTGCCAGTGAGGTCCAGAATAGGTTGCAATTCATAGAAGTGTCTGACATCCGAGGGAGGTGAGTTGACGAAGTAGATGCAGAGACTGTAAAAAGGAAAAAGAGAGGTGGAGGAAACCGAAACAGGAGGATGCAGTCGGACATGGGTAATTAATTTAGTTGTTTAATTTTCTACAAAAATTTAACCCAGAAGCGCTGAAACACTCTGCCAGAAAACTTTGATACCAAGGCCCTCCGGGCACCCCTGGTACCTCGTGCTATACCCTGGTTTGAATTATTTTTGGTCTTTCAATCTAGTACTCCATATTCAGAAGAATTGAGACATAATTATCACCAAGGCAGATTCACAAAACAGACTGAGAGACTACGGCTCAGGCTCACTTGGTCGACGCGTTCGCGTCAACCAAGTTCACGTTGAGCCATGGATTTCGGAGTTGATGGACACAGAATTATCCCTTGATGTAAATGTTATTCGTGCTCTGTATCAGAAGGATACTGTTAGAGTTCGTCAACCGGTAAAAAAATATCTTCACTTTCGACATGAGCAGACGGGTACGACGAAGCAGCAGGAGGTCCGTCAACATCCACTATGGTCATCAGGTGAGGTATATGTGACGTGTAGTGAAACGAACACTGACTGTTAGTCCGCACAGACGGCTTGCGAGCATTGTCTTGAGGTAACGGACCGAAGACGCTCTGCAGGACGGGGCCATCGGTTCCTAACAGGGGACCAGCGTTCCTTATTTCCAAAGGGTCGATTTCATCGACTTCCATTACGAAAGGACGATGGGAGGCTGAAGACATAGTGAGATAGTGGTTGAAGGGAAGCAGTGAGCTCTGAGTTCCCGATGTCCACCTATTGTGCAGGGAGCGAGGGAAAGGGTTTGACCGACGTTAGACAGGCAAACAGGAGAACGACGCTGCACGATAGGGGACAGGGGACGTTGATTCTATTGTTGAATATTTATTTAATTAAATTATACAAAAAAATGGTTTTTGGCGCAGACAGGAGGTTCATACGTCAGGAGAGACGGGTTATTAGGGCAGGAGACAGGAGTTTATAATTGTTCGGAGCAGTTATTTAATTATTTTCGAGAATTTCCCTGATGGGATCACTGATGGTCGTGATTTGGAGATTCGACAATTCGCGTTTGAGACCTGGGTCCGTAACCGGTACCAGGAATTAGATATTTATTTATTTAATTTATGATTTCAATGGATGATCGATGCTGATCGGCGGTTTTACATTTCGTGTTTGAGACCTGGTTCCTAAGTCGGTACCAGGAATTGTCATGTCAGCGAACCCTAGTCGAGAAAAGCATCGAGAGTATTTAGAGAAGACAGCGATCAGCGGCTGTGCATGCACCGCCACAGATCCGTCTTTGCTTCCTGCCGTTCGCACTCTTTTGAAAAATGGCTTCTCTCGATTGCGGGACTCTGGAAACACGAGTTATGCAGACAGCGCTACCAGATTGCATCCGTGCGCACTGTCACCAAGAACCGCGCCGAGGAGCGCAGCGCCATCCACATCGACCTCGCCATTGGCCTCGGCATCCTGCTTCTGCGGATCCCTTTGCGTGCGTCCCCTTTTTTATCGCTCTCCATTTGAATCTGATTCTAATGCTCCCCCTTCTAAAGAATATATCGTCGAAGGCCACCGCTACAACATCTTCGAGGACATCAGCTGCCTCGGCGAGACCTACGAGACGCCCTTGCCGTCGTCCTCTTCCACCTCCCCTCCTCATCGGCGCGGTCTCTGCCGTCTACTGTGGTGTGTCTTCCCCCCTCCCTCTTCCCCCACCCTCCTTGTTCAACGCACGCTCATCCACCTTTTGCTTTTAGTCCTCAGCATCAAATTTTTCTACAACTCCCGCTCCCTATTTCGCCTCCTCTCCGCCTCCGTGCACGCCAACCTCAACCTAAACAGGTACCTCCGCCTCATGGGCCTCGCTGCCACCAAGCTGCTCCTCACTACCCCGCTCGGCATCTGGGTCCTGTGGGTGAACGTGCGCGTCTTCGGGCTCTCCCCCTGGGTTTCGTGGGCCGACACGCATAGCAACTTTTCGCGGGTAGTGCAGGTGCCGGGCATTTATTGACGCACGGACCTGTATAGAGTAGTGAGCGTCGAGACACTGCGGTGGGCTACGGTAGCGTGTGCGCTGCTGTTTGCGTACTTTTCGTTTGCGGACGAGGCAATCAAGAACTACCGTGAGGCTTTCAACTCGGTCGCGAGGAGGGTATACGAGTGCGGGGTCGGCGTCTGGTGCCCTCAGCTCGGATGGGTGCGTCTCCCGCTCCTCTCTTTTTTCTCTCATTCGTGCTGACTTCGTCCCCAGCGCAACATCCAACTCCCCCCTCTCCTCCCCTTCCTCGCACGGAGCTACGCTCCCCGTCTTCATCCGAAAAGACACCACCCAGAAACGCGACTCATTCGACTCGTTCTCAGACACGTCCGTGTCGTATGGGGGGATCTCGCCGCTGCGGAGAAGGCACTTGTTTTCGGCGCGGACGGTGCGGGCGGGGAAAAGGGGACGCTGGCGCTGAGCGACGTGAGCGGGATGTTGCCGGATTAGAAGGAGAGTGATCATTCCTCTTCTTCTTCGTCCTCGGCATCGAGCGCGTCGGATACGGAGAGCGTGGGTGGGGAGGAAGAAGTGGGTGGGGAAGAAGGCGAGATCAAGGTATCGTCTTTACGCCGCGCGAGCGTGCACATCCCCACGCTACCGGAACCAGCGCACACGCGGCCCGCGTCTGTGCGGGACGCAGGTGATATCGTTTGACCCGCGCGTTCGTCGTTTTCTTTATTAACCCATACATATATTGTTACCCTGACCGTTACATGACTATCACCTACCTACCCAACTGTATCTTTAGCACCCCACCCCACACTATACTGTAGATTCCGCGCTTAGAGCGCACCTGTACCTTTATTCATTCATCTATGTATACTGTATATTGTGTTGGAACGAAGAGCGTTCATATGTGTTAAGTCTGAGTTGTGCTGTTGAGTGATGAGCTGTGCGATTCGATTCCCTGACTCGAGTCGAGCTCTCCGAGTATGGTTTGACTTCTTGTGTAGTTGGACTTACGGCGGTCATCTGAACGACATCTTTCGATGTGCGTTGTGAGCTACAAGTAATTCTGTTCTTATGCGGGTTGGATTTGATTTTTTGGGTTGTTGTTCGAGGCGGAGAATGCTTATTTGGCCTTGTTGGTGATGGATTCGGGACGCTTCGAGTCACCTGCAGATGTTGTTCCGATTTCAAGTTCAGCGTTCGAGCTGAAGTTGAAGTTGAATTGGAATTCAAAGCGGACATATAATCTATCTTCGACGCCGTCGCCAAAGCTGGGTGTAATTAATTATTACGGTGTCCGGCGATATGTTGGAATAACAAACCGAAGTAGCCGCCCGGACCGGGCAACTCAATTGGTTCAACTTTGGTTGAACCACACTGCCGCGACTTGCCCTCGTCGCCCGCACTTTTCTATTGTCTCCACTGTTCTACTGTTCGTCTCACAGTTACTTACCTATGCTGCTAGATACAATCTATGATATATTTATTACTATGGACAATTAGCTATGCACGCCGTTTGTATTTAAGCCGTAGTATTACTCTGAATTTATTCAGTTCTTCTGCGAAACATCCTTCTCCAAATCATTGCTTCAATACGATACTCATAGTGCGCGCTTTGATTTTCACTTCAATTCCCGAGTTCTCCGAGTCGAGTCGGAAAATAAATTACCCTAACTTCTCATGTCGCGCTCGCAGGAAAAATAATTAAATAGCGAAGAGGCTTGATACGTGTGCATTTCAACCTCCGGAGTTCCCTGAAGTTGCCGATACAGGATTCTAGTATAATACATGATTCACATCAACGGGTGACAACTTGAACGACAATTTGATGAAGCACTCAATGGCTGCAGCCTGATGTTTGTGTATTTTTAAGTAGAATTTGAAGCGTGTTTTAAGTGACGCTGGCGCGCCGAATACACGACAGCAGTTACTATTAGAGACCCCTTAGTTGGCCACCCTACTTAGTTGGCCACTTGACTCCTATAAGACCAGCGCTTCATAATTATGACTGGGCATAATATATAAACAGAATACGACCTCCAACGAATGTTCAGACCATATTTCAGCCGAAAGTGATGGGTTGATCGGGAGCTACGACATCGCGGATCGGGATCCGAAGCGTGGGGACATCAATTTCTTATCAATCGGACCACTCGCCTCATTTGCCATCGCCATTTCTCCACCATTCCTTCCTCGATCCACGACTTTGGGGGCTCGTTCGGATCCCCCGATGCTGGCCTTCCATCTGAAGAGATACTGGATGGCAAATGACTGAACTATCACTCTTAACACACCCGGGAAAAGCGCGACTTCATTTGTAGGTCAGTCATGCTGGTACCGTCGCGGTCCACGAGACCGCTATGCCATCGGTCTGGAACCTTACACAGGACTTCTCAATATATAATCCTTCATTCCGAGACCCTTTTCGAGATTTTATCCAACGACCTCTGATTGCTCTGGAGGCCACTGTCCAAAATCACCTAATTTCAGTCGTGCTGATAGTCGGATTTTTTGGAGGAGATGTCAGCAACTTGGAATGGAGTTGGGCATCCAGGTACGTCCAAATGCTTCCAATTAAGTAACCTGGATCCTAATTTGGCCCATCGCGGCCTTTTTCTGAGTAGCAGAACATTCATTCATCCCGCGACCCCAATTTCGAGGTTTCCCGTCGATAGTAAGCATGTATTCTGCCCATTTCTATACCTTATATCTACACCATAACTGTTTTAAATAGTGAATATAGCCTTTATATATGATTCTGGGTGCAGGCAACCGCCATTTGAGAGCTCAATACGTTAGTTGGCGGGGTGGCCAACTAACCTGTTGTTTGGCTATGTTGGACTGCGGGTCAAAATAAATTCCTTATGCACTCAAATCTTCGAGTATTTCGGTGCTGGCGTATTCGAGCTCTTCATAGGATGCATGCCCTCATTCTGACATAGTTTGGCTCACACCAGCACCGGTATAACACCAGGGCTGCGGCATAAATGCTTAAGTGGCCAACTAAGGGGTCTCTAATAGTACCGATTTCATTTGAATTTCTTTCCCCCCATTCCAAGGTCCAAGTGCAATCTTTCTGCCTCCCGCGAACCGTCGCGTCGGAGATAAATTACTGTGAATCTTCGTGTCGCGCTTGAAGGAAAAATTAATTAATTAAAATAGGTTGCTTGATGATACACATATTGCTTGGTATATTTCAGCGTTGCTTTTTGGCGGTCACTCATGAGCGACCCTGAAGGCCGAACGTTGAGCGATAATCTCGTAATTAAATTTGAACTGCCTGGGCCTTGAAGTTCGTTTGCGCCGCAGCCCATGGGGAGGTAGATGCGTACTGGTTGAGTACTGGAGATTAGCGAAGCTCCACGGCGAGAAATGAACACTGAATCCGGTTGGTCAACTTCTCAGGCGCACGACTCCTATCTACCGCAACAAACCAAGAAGAAAGAAATAGAAAGAACATAATAAAAAGACCAGAGAACAGAAAAGGTCTACGTAATTAGACGGGTCTTTCTTCAAGAAGTGTTTGAGCTGGGCTTTTGTAACTTGGAACTGGGGGCGAATTGAGGTGTGAATTGAGTTGGAAGCGCCGGTCGAAGAGTCCTTGGTGGAAGATTCGACTCGGGCGCGGCTTCGAGTTTGCGTTGACAAACCTGGGTCCGTATAATTATAATTCGGTGTCACTTGGGCGCGTCAATGTATTTAATTCGCTTCCTCCGTCCGACGCCCAGCCGGAGATCTAATAATGGGTGGCAAATGTAAAGACATACCTTACTTTATATCCACCGTCCGGACTCATGCCCCAGGTTCAAGACGTACCCAAAAATTCAATAGTAGACGCAATTCCTGTCCCCAAGCTCCACCGACCGTCATCTGAATCACGTGGGAGATAGCTCTTCGAGCCTGATCAACTTTCAAGCATGAACGGCAATCACGGGCGGTAATAATAAATTAGTAACGTCGGAGTATTTCCGGGCCTTTTCAGGCTTTGCAGGTCGCTCAGATCAACCCAGAGCGACAATTTACAGCAATTTCGAACGATTCAGAACTAACTTTGGATCACTATTCATCAGTGATCGCTCGCGCCGCGGGGTGCGGAGGTAGATTACGGGAGATTAGCGGTGATCCATGGTGAGTCGAGGTTTCTCTGGAGTTACCTGTAGCCCAAAGGAGACTCGTAACTCAAAGGCAGAGGAGTGGCTTTCGTGCGCACCGCGGAAGATCGGCAGCGCCCGGAATTTACCGGGAGCTCGTCTGCGAGATATTGATGGCACGGGCAGCGAAAATGAGCCCAATTGCTGTGGAATACATTAATGTTTGAGCCCCGCACAGTCTGGAGCACACAGAGACTGAATAAATGGGGCGACGTGATCATCAGGCCAGGGATTAGAATAGAGACGGCCCCTCGTAACCCATCCTGTTAACTTTATGAACTGTTTCTTCTCATCATTTCTATACTTCTGGTATCCATGGTTCTTCGTACAGTACAGCTGAGTCTGTTGCTATGGGCTCCTCGGATGCACCCACTGTAGTTAGAACCCGGGATGCACGGTACTCCCCCGTTGCCTCTGCCCCGAACACAAAGAACACAAATATGAAGAGGTCGCTGATAGGGGCGGAGGACCGGCTGGAATACAGCCAACCCTGAATTTTGATCGGCAGAAGCTCCCAATGCTTCCTCATATTAGTTGCGAATAACAGTCTTGGGCTCTTCAGCCTCACGCAGTTTATCCAGCCGGCGGTATGTTAGTACGAGATTTCGTATAGCGTGCAATGTGTGTGGATGATTGATGCCCAGAACCCTTTTGCTCTTCTCTAACACAACAACACCAAGCTTTGCTGCCTCCCAGAATTGATGGAGTCGGTGAAGGGTACATCCCAGATTACCCATAGCTTGAAGAGTGTCTGGATGGTCATCCCCAAGAACCTGCCTCCGTTTATCCAGCACAACAACTTCAAGCTCTTGTGCCCGGTGGAAGTCACCTTGACTGTGATATGTTGATGCTAGATTGCCCATAGCTCGAAGAGTCTTAGGATGCTCATCACCCAGAACCTTTGTTCGTTTCTCTAACACAACAACACCAATCTCTTCTGCCTTCTGGAACTTGCCTAGACCATTGTACATTGATACCAGATTACCCATAGCCTGTAGAGTGTCTGGGTGGTCATCACCGAGAATCTGTTTTCGCTTCTCCAGCACTAAAGCTTGCAGCACCTCGGCCTTGTGGAATTCACCTAGGTTGTGATATGTTGATGCTAGATTCCCTATAGCCTCCAGAGTGTCTGTATGGTCATCCCCAAGGACCTGCTTTCGCATCTCTACCACTGGAAGCTCAAGTTCCTTGGCATCCTCATACCGTCCTGCATGGAAATATATTATGCCATATTGTCCACCAAAATCCACAGCCACCTGCTGGTTGCCATGCCTCAAGGAGTCAACATGGGAAGTTAATCTCAGACTGGCAAGTTGTATATGCTCATCCAGGATTTCATTGATGGACATGCCCATGATAGCTGCCATAATAGAATGATATGACTGTTGGTCTGTGATTGTTGTTTGACACCAACTATGTACCAGTGGATGAATTGACAACATTTTTCTCTCTGGATCAAAGCTCATTAGAGAATAAGCCTTGATCTCATTTGTAACTTTCAGAAAGCGAAAGGTGTTCCACTCATCTGCAGGTTTCATGAACCACTCAAGGAACTCCAGTGGTTTTCTCAGTGCTTCTCTGGATGGAATGACCTGTTGGAATGTGTATGTTGCAGCCCTGCTGAAAATGTCCTCTGAAATTCCATCCCAATGGAGAAATGAACAAAGCTGCAACAACATTGCAGCCAGTGGACTGAGCCTGTCAAAGCTCATTTGCCATGTTGTGTATACTGTCCATTCATAGTCATCGTGACTCTGAGCTGGTTTTTCACTCAGTAGTTGGGCTCGATTCTTCATGTAGATGTCCAAATAATTGTCCAGAGCTCCAGATTGTGAGATGAATGCTCCAGCCTGCACAATTGCGAGAGGAAGGTAGCACATTTCCTTTGAAACATCACTTATGAAGAAGTAGCAAGAAACAAATATCGACTCACCTTTACAATCTCAGCTGCAATTTTTGTGTTCACTGATGAACTCTTTTGAGCAGCACTCTTGAGTAATAATTCTACAGCATCCATCTCCTCCATATCAGACACAGCAGAGTTTGCTCCAGCATAGACACAGAGCCCAGGGTTACGGCTTGTGATAATAATATTCCCATGATTGCACTGGGGTATAAACCTGTTCAGGTCAATCTTGGGATCATCGGCATTGTCATAGAACAGCAACCAGTCTTCTTGTGTTTTGGCGAGCCAGTCCAATGCATCCTGTGACAAGTTGCCAGAGGTTTTCACCGAAGCAATGTTCTTTAAACCAGTATCAATGGTTTCCACTGTGCTGCCATCAAGGAAAAACTTGTCTGTGAAGCTAAACTCATGATGAGTCTACACGTCTTTACTTTCCTCCAAATTTTAACTTACTGTGATGAGTCATTGATAAACTTGAGTGCAATCTGTGTTTTCCCTGCTCCACCTAGGCCATGTAGAACATAAATATGTTGTCTCCCAATGTCCTGGTTCAAATATCCATGCATCTTGTTCAGGATTGCTTGTCTGCCATGAAAAATCCTGGATGGCAGAGGGCAATTGTTAATTCGCTGAGCAGCTTGACCTGTAGAAATATCTGCAAAATCCTGGGTAAAAACAGAGTAACACTATTGAAATGAATGCTACCTGCTGGCATCATAGTTGCATGAATATAATTTAAATTTCCACCAATAAATGTCCCGCCATTAATTACTCTCTGCCTCTGGGGTTGGTCATCCCAAGGTTGGTGACAGGTCCCAGTAACAGAAGCTATGACTGACGGTGTAGGTTCGCCAAATGGCCCTGTCAAACGCTGCAAGTTGAATGATGGTGTGCACTGGGGTTGCATTTCCTCGGAAAATAGCTGTGTGGAAAAGAGTGGAATTGGACCAAGCTCGGTTGAGGTCAACCCAAGTTGGTTATCAGAGGGTGAAACCTTGCTGAAGTCCCCCAGACTGCCTGTGATGTGTGCGAAACTGGACAGGGGATGTTCAGAACCCATAGAACTTATTGAGTTATGAAATGGTTCTTGATATCCGCCAGTGAAATCTTGTGAGGTGTGTGGGGCACTGAATGATCCCAAGAAGTGTTGAGAATTGAACTTGTTCCCCTGTGGGGCAAATTTAAATGGCGGAGAGTTCGAAAATGATGGACTAGATGCAACAAAGGTAGCTTCATCAGCAAGAAGGACAGATGAGCTCTGTGTCTGATTCAAAATCTGTGGGTGGTGAGAAAGATCTTTTTGGCTTCATTAGACCCTGTTGATTACACTGGGCAGGACATACCATATGGTAGTGTCCTCGTGGCTCCAAATCCTCGGTCATTCCTTTCTACCCCTGATAACTCGCGACTTGGGCCTTCCATCACAAACTCTGGTGAACTGATGTTTTGCTCTGGGGTGACAGTTTGTGCAGTATGGATAATAGTCAGGTCCCCAGCATTGTCAATGAAAGTCCCGCCATTGATTTGGAACCCGGAGGCGGAAGTGAAGAGTGGCATGGGAGAAGCGGAAGAGAGTAAGAAGACACGTCATGCGCCGAGAAGCATCTGCTACTGCCGAGTTCCGTGCTAAAAATGGTGGTTATTTCACGGCATCGCGCGAGGCCCCTGGTTACTATCTTTCGTAACGGTCCAGGCATAGAGTAAATTGACCGCTAATTTTGGAGGGTATTTTCTTCAGCCAGCCGGCTCCAGAAGTCTTTAATAATCCACAGATATGTGGAGGCACCAAACGAAGATAATCCCAGTAGATGGGGGGAAAGCAGCTTTTTTTGCAGCTCCCAGGGCCGGAATACCGTCAAAATAGAGTAAATCAGGCACAATCCTCAAAAAAGCGGACCGCCGCGAGAGGTCGACCCGGGGCGCTATCGCGCACGTATATGACCGCATCTTTAACGAGATGGACAGCTTTCACGTTTCATCTCCATCTGCCATCTGGCCTGTCCTCATCTTGATTCTCTGTTCCGAGTCACCAATATAGAATGACCAATAGCGCGCGAGGAATTACACAGCATATGTGATGAGAACTTTGAGAAGCAACAATTTACAATCACTGCTCAATTTTTCTGCTGCTCGAACCCGAGATGGCTGTGCACTGCGGAATCTTGCACCGGATTGCATCCAGATCCGCAGCTTTCAAAGCAGTTCATTTTTCTCACTGTGCCGTAGTACAACACGCGCCCGTGTAGAACCAGTAACTATCCTGCTGAAAATGCTTGGTTACAAGGCTCAAATCTGCATTATATATATATATTTTCTTCCAGAGCCGCAAAGTTTCTGTGCCTCTCGTCACGCTCATTCCATTCGGCAATTGCTGTGTAGCACCAATCATCTTAATTTTCCAATGGCTAGATGATATTCCCTTGTCCTTTCCCAGCGGTTCCCCGAACAAAGCACAAAAGATTTATTGTAACCATAGTATACACCATGAATGAGGATGTGGTAGTGGTGACTTTACATGACAAATTTTAGGGCTCGTTAAAAGCGTGGAAGCGGGAAAGGGAAGGAGAAGCACAGAGTGGGATTCGAATCAACAGAATTCCAATGCCAGTGGCGAGATTGGCCAGGACCGTGCGGTACACGTCGTTTCTTGGCTTCGGACTACAGTGAGATGATTGATGCCCAGCGGCATGGCGGCGTTCCAGAAGCTGATTCTCGCATGAGTGTCAATGCACAAGTTGTGAGCAAGCTAGAAGTATGCCACCCGGGAGGGGACATGAACAGAAAATGTTACAATATGCATGTACGCGAGCACGCCACGGCAGGGCAGATATATATATCATGAAGAGACCTTCCCTGATCTGTGCCTGGAACGCCATGAGCTGCATACACTCAAAGTAATGCGTAAGTTAGAGGTTACTGGATACACAAAATGCGGCCGCACACCTTGTTAAGATGATCTTCACTCTGCGAATGATGAGGAATAATAATGATAAATGAGTACGAGGACGGGCCCTCAAGGGGCGGAGGCAGGAAATTCCCAGGAAAACTCACATCAATCTCGAACATAACCACAGCGTAGACATGAATGAACGACCGAAAGTGGAGATGACTTCGAATGAGATGAAGTTCTGACCGATGTTGGAGCGATGGGCAGGGCCACAATGAAGCCCACGAGGACCTTTCACTTGGCTTCGAAAGGGAGTCTTTAAGCCGACTAGTGTTGCCGCGACTTGGACTCGGAGGGTCCCAAGTCGACTCGGGGAGGTCGACTTAAGTCGAGTTAAGTCGAGTCACACGTGTGACTCCAGTCGACTTCGAAGTCGGCACAAGTTGACTTCAAGTCACTCAAGTAGACTTGAGTCGGGTCCAGAATGGAAATTATAACTAGAGTGTAACAAGTCCTGTTGGTGCAATTGGATTGCCTTCTGCTCATTTAGTTCTGCTTGTAATTAAGCATTTATTGGCTCGAGCCTTCGTGCGGCCTTCCTTGTTCGAAATCCTCACTTTCTCTTTTCCTCCCTTACCCTCGGTGACTTTCCGCCAGGCGGAAACGTTATGGACTGATAGTTTACTGACCCAGAATAGCCCACCAGGCCCTCCCCGTGCTGTTGGTGTCCGGGGCGGGGCCTAAGGCTGGATCAATGATGTGATGTCACTTGGCACTGCATGTTGTCTTTTTCGCCCTCACGGGCCTCAGTGTTTCCGCATTTTGTCAAGTGCAGGTGAGGCTAAAATGACAATATTTTGGTAATGTTCTTTGTCTCAAGAGTCAACAGCATAGGCTCATTGAATCCGCTGTGCCACTTCGACGTTACAAGGCTGCGTTACTAAAAAGCTCCAACTATTAGGTTTCGGTTCGAAGGACTGGGCAAATGGATTAAACGGTCTGAAATGTAAAAACTAGCCTCTACCGCACTCCAGTGACGCTTCCTTCAACAACCCCTCCTTGATCCACATCTTGGTGAGCATTGCCTCTGTAATTGTCTCAGGTTTCAGAGAGCCACGAAGTTCGTGACAGAGGTGGCGTGCGCTTGAGAACAAGCGCTCGACAGAGACGCTGGTACCCGGGATGGCCGAAAGGTCACGGGCCATCCTAGAAACAATGCCGAACTCGCGCTCGTGATTCTGTAACAAGGACATGGGTTAGATGGTCGGTGAGAAGGAAATTAGAGCGCTTACCTTCCATGACTCCAATGGGTTATCTGGGTCATCGGCGTAGCCTTTGAACACATCACAAGAGCACTGTATCTCGGGGACCACCACCCCCGCCTCTGATGCGGACTCCGCATCAATGAGATCGGGCAGCTCCTCTGAGTCAACATCTGAAGGCGAGTACCATCCATCACAGGTAAAAGTGATAGGTCCAAGACGGTTCACGCCACCACAACCACTGGACTTCAAACACCCTATGAGCGCAAAAAATGCAGCCTCGCGTGCGGCCTTTTGACGCAGATGCCAAGTAAAAAAGTCAATGATCCCCTGTTGTTACGCTTCAGCAATGAGTTTAATAAGACACTGATTGGTTTTAACCTCAAGGTTCATGACCGCAGAATCCACATCATTTGCGAACACAAATTTGCCGTTGAAGCTCTGGATGACATAAATATTGTCGGTGACACTGGAATTCAATGACGAGACAATGCTGAGCATTTTGTAGAAGGAAGGATCTCGTTGAACCCAAGAACCCATTTGGCAAAGCCACTCTTTGAAGGGTTTGATTCGGGGAACACCGCTCATCCACCTGGTATTACTGTTTTGCTGTCGACCGCATGTATGAGCACCACTGATCAATTGAAAGAGAGGACAATATACCGCATTATCCACCGTGAATGATGCTACCGACGGGAATAGGGAAGTCATTCCTGCTGTCCCTTGACGCAAGCGTATCCTGGCCATGTATATATGCGGTTCAAGTCTCCAATTATCTTTCTTCCCACAAATCTGACACACCAAATCTCCGCCGTACAGGCAAGAACTTCAATGGCATGTGCATTTGACTGTTTCACATCCCTTTCTGCCGAAAAAAATCAATCTCTCGCATGAACACCTTCCATTTCTCAGGAGCCTTCTTCCGAAATTAAGGCAACGTGATATGTAGCATGCCAGTCTCGTCGTTCAATTCCATATATGTGTGTACCTTCCCCTCATGTTCCCAATGGAAGGATGGGTTTTAGATCTCCTGATTTCATATCTCACAGAGGTTCCAGCCGAGCCCTCATTTCGGAATAATATCGCTATGCGGATTGCATTTTTAAACGACATCAAACTTCGAACTTGTGCGCTGATTTAATAAATGTGCGGATGTGAGACCTTAACAATCGGTATGAACATCCAAGAAGCCGGTACCGTGTAATGCCGTGTCAGCGCCATACAGACACATTGCCACCGAAGCCTTCAATCCACATGTGCGTTTGAGTTTTTACTGATATTTCTGCCCAGAAAACTCAATCTCTCCCATGGATACTTGATATTTCACAGTAACATTCCTCCGAAATTAAGCAAGCTGATATATAGCGTGCAGGGCACTGCCGGCCTCATTTGTTCACTTCCACATATGTGCAGTCCATTCTCACCTCCATCATGTTCGCAAATGACAGATGCGGTTCAGAGCGACAATTGGTTGGGCTTGTAATACCTCATCACGGAGGTGTGTCTAAGTAATATCACAAAACTGTTCAGTCTCGATTTTTTTATTTCTTGCCAGTTGTATAAAAGCTGACGGCTGGAAAGCACCTCACTTCACTCAACAATGCCGCCACACACTCGACGCACTCGACAACCTGACCAGGATGAACAGCAGGCTGCTCCGGCCGCTCCTCCTCCTGATGCTGGAGGTCGTCCCAGACGTCAGACAACCAGGACAGTAGCCACTGCTGCGCCTCCAGCTTCGACGGCACAAACTGTGAGCTCCGATAATCAACCACGAGGCTTTGCAGGATTATCTTGTAAATTTTTAACATCTTTGTTGAGTGTCTGCTCAGTCCTTCAACAGCCACTCATCCTCATGCACCACTGGCTCCCACCGCAAGTGGCTCACAGAGGCCAGGTCCATTGGCAGTATATATATATATATATGGCTAACTCCTCAAAGGACGACAGCCTTCCTTGCCTGTTCAAGGTCCAGGTTCAATTCCTGCTGCCGCTAATCCTGGAACTGGCTCCCAAAGTCGGACTCGGACAGGTTTGTTGGCGGCTTTGCATTTTTCCGTAGCACTTAGTTTTTTTCCAGGACTCTCCTCAATTCCTATGCAGAGCCCAGGATCCATCCAATCCGGCCCTGCCCCGGCCACGGTATGTATTTTCTTCCCCCAAAATCAAGCTTATCAATTTTACCAGGCCCTGCCACCAATGACTCCTGCTCGTCGTGTCGCGGACAGACTGGCTGGTATGTTAACACAGCACACGGCGATGGCCAGCCCTGGGCCTCGAATCCGGAATCCGGGTCTTGAGGAATCTGATCCTGGGGACACCTCTGACTCCGACCACCCGCCTGTTGTTCGTCCGGGCCGCCGCACCGCCGCTGCTCGTATTCCCGCACCGTTATTTGACTTCGATGAGGACTCTCCTTCGCAATCTCTGGCCACATCACCGCAACCCTCAGGTGGAGCAGCAGCAGCACCGCGCCAGCGCCGCCGCGCTGCCGCTGCATCAGATGGGACCACCGACGCTGAGGGATACACATTCACCGATGCAGAGGCCCTGTCCCAAACCGACAAATCGGCTGATTGCAAATACTTCTATGGAGTACGCAAACTGGATGGGTCAGCCAAGTGCCGTGTCTGCGGGTGAGATGTTCGCAAATTTACTGGCAACAGTGTTTTAATTATTCTCCACAGGAAAGTTTATGGCGGTGGCTCGAGCCTCACCACTCGCCGAAAGCATTTGGAAAGTGCGGACCATGCACAGATATACCTGGATATTGTCAGCAAACACGGCTTCGCCAACAAACTCCCCGCCGAACGCCAGAGGCAACTGAATGAACAGCGGGCAAAGGATCTGCAACGGATTCCATTTTCAATGAGCGCGTTTACAGAGCAGCTCATCAAAGTATTTGTCACAAACGATTTAGTGCGTTGAATGCTAATAATGTTCACCTCTCGTCTGACGATCACCTAGTCAATCAATCTCATTGAGAGCCGCGAGTTTAGGGACCTTCTGCTTCTTCTGCGGGAGTCCATCAGCGACAAGGACATCCCACACCGAACCAAACTCACCAACTCCATCATTGATGCCTGGATGCGGTATTATGCGGAGCTCAAAGCAACGTTGGGTGTGAGTATTCTCCTCTGGCTCGGAGAAATTGCTCACCATAATGCCAGCTGCAATTGGGGATATCAGTTTCACTGCCGATATCTGGAGCAGCCATGGTCTGCATCCGTACCTTGCGATCACTGCACATTGGCTTGGCCCAAGAGGCGAAGACCAGCAGGTTCTTCTGCGCCAAACATTGTTGGTGTTTCGATGTATCCGGGGTGCTCACAGTGGGCAGCGTCTTGCACGCGTTGTCTACAACATTCTCAACGATGCCGGAATCATTAAGAAAGTGTGTATCATTCTTCTTTCTCGCCAGAGTCATGTCTCATCTAAGTATTGTCAGGTGGGGCATTTCACCCTTGACAATGCCTCCAACAACGCCTCGTTCCTGTTCAACTTCAAGCTTCTTCTGGAGGATATCCGTATTTTCTCCTTTGACGATAAGAAGAGATACATTCGTTGTTTTGCGCACGTCATTAACCTGTGCTCCCAAGCTGTGATAAAAGTGATGGAGAAAGAGGACGTGGATCCAGCACACCCCGACATGGAGACAGAGCCGGCAACCGAAACTGAGAATTCCGATGAGGTGGAAGTCGTGATGCGGGCAGTACACTACACACGGAAGGCCGGTCCTATCCGACGAGCTCGAGAAACAGTGGCTTTTATCCGAAAGTCCGGCCAGCGGCGCGACGAGCTGCAAGATATCATCAAAGATGGCAACACCAAATCGCTGTGGAGAGAGGTGACTCTGGCAGACGATGGCCAGGTGGTACAGACTCCGGTAAATTTTGTGGCCTCAAGCCTGTGATGTGACACCTGAATTCAACAATTATAGGTCACTTTGGCTTCCGTAACCGTTCTCGCCGATGTCAAGACACGGTGGGACTCCGTGTTCTACATGCTTCGACGCCTGCGATATTTACAGCAGGTTTGCTTTAATTATTCATACATCTGTAAATGCCGCATAAATGATCCTGATATTGTAGCCGGTTGTTCGCTTTTTGGCATTGAACCGCGATGCGCACAAATTACGACACCAGTTGGAGAATCAACACTGGAGTCGCTTGGAGTTAATGGAACTGATCCTTCAGGTGCGGGTCTTTCAATCTTGTGCTGCAATCAGTATAACTCATTAACCTTGCATCCAGCAACCTCATACTGTCCAAACGTCCATGTCATCTGAGAATACACCCATTCTTGCCGGTGCCATCCCAGCGTTTGAGCTCTTTATTTCGTCTTGGAAGGCCATGCTCAATGATCCCGACCTGAGATCCGAAAATATCGGCAAGTTTCTGCGGCCTGGCCTCGCGATTGCAGACAAGTACTACAACAAAATGGCGGACACCGACGCATACATAATTGCGATGTGTGAGTGTGTTCTTCTTTTTTGCAGTGCAGTGACACACTCAGGTTAAACCTTCGCAGTTATCAATCCTTCAATTCGTTTTGAATGGATTCGTCAGAATTGGATGCAGGAAGAGCAGCAGGATGCCAAGAAAATAATCATGGACAAGGTAGGTCGGCCAGATTTAACCTCCGCACTTTGTTTCACATCTTTATCAGCTTAAATCGTACGAGGAGGGCAGTGTCGACACACAGGATTCCCGCGCTAGCTCTCCTGGTGCCAGCGGATCAGGCTCCGAATCACGCTCTAGCTCCCGCTCTCGACCCTGCTCAGCTGCACTAGCAATGACTGGAATAGCACAAGCAGCAAAGCGGTACCGTAATGTCGGCCACTCACTGGATTTTACTGCAACTGCGGGCTCGACTACCGGTGTCCAGTCTCTCGACGACGAGGTAAACCACTATATGAGCAGTCCCCTTCCCTCACGGAAGTCGACAGACATGGTTGGTTATTGGATGGTCAGTGCCTGTGTTCCCAAGCCAGCTTGTACTGATCGGCTTCTTCATGTTCAGAATCACGGCCGAACAACCTGGCCCAAAATTTTCCGTCTATTTGCTGATTATGCTCCCATTCAGGCCACTTCGGTTCCTTCCGAGCGGGTTTTTTCCTCATCAGGAGAGACTGACACGAAACGACGCAATCGTACCCAGGCTCTCCTGATGGAGGCCCTTCAGATGCTCAAGTTCAACTTCAAGAAGGCTCGACTCAACTTCATGGCCGAGTGGCAGTCGGCCGCCGTTCCGGACGACGAGGAGGACTGGCTTCGCATCTTGGCATCAGCTACCGATGAAAACACAGCTGAGGTTTGGCGTGAGATTGCAGATAGTTGCGAGGCGGCGGCAGGATATAGCGAGATGCCTGAGGAAAACAATGATTGATAGCTAGGTGACGGTACATAATGATATGAATCGACTTCGGGCCTTCGGCGACTATTTTTACCCATGTGATCGACTTGAATGTATGCATTACCTCTTTGCAGTGACTTAACAGACCTTTCTAATGCATGAAACCATACTTATTGACTTCAGAATCACTTACTACCCCAGAATCTATAAGTTTTGTACCGGCCGAACCGGTAACGTAACAGACATCAAGACTTCCGAATCAAATGCCACTAACGCCGCAGATAATCGTTCCCGCACCTTCCAGCGACGATTCTTTCCCCTCCCTTGCCAACTGCTCACCGATTACAGCAAAACAGACCCGACTTGGTTGACTTGAGTGACTTTGAGTGACTTCAAGTGACTTGGGGTCGGCCAAGTCGAGTCGAGTCGAGTCGACTTGGAAACCGAGTCATTTTACTACATCAGCAAATTGACAAGTCCTTTTTTGGTAGCTTACCGCGGCTTTTCCAGCTTTCGCCTTTTTGCTGGCCTTTTCGTGGCCTTTTCATGGAGTTTTTTCTAGCTTATCAGATTTTCCGCCTTTTCAGCTCTTTTCTCAAAATTAAAGTTCTAAACTGCAGGAAACACGCTAAATACTTCCTCCAAATAGTTCTCAGTACATCTGCACTGCCAATGGGATGCATGTTCAGCCGAGATTCAACAATCCAGGAAATGCCAGTCAGAGCCTTGAAATGTAGTAAGGGATACAAAATCGCCGGGAAAAATGGAATTGACCAAATATAAGAATCGGGTGCAGGAAAACTCCATTCCCGCCGTGGATGGTTGACGCACTGTGAATGCCGTGAGGAAACGAATTGAAATTGACGAAGTCTTTCAAACTCCGACACACGTGGACGGATTGATCGTCCAATCAGCGACGATTGATGGTGATTGAAGTTGACCATCCTTTCTTCTTCCCAGTGCCACCACGTCTGTCGTCTGTCGTCCCGCCCCAATGCTCACCTCTGCAGCTATGAATCTGCACTTTAAGCCCGTAGTGATAGCACTGTACCACCCTTGGATTCAAGCTTACTCAAGGCTCAAGCCCACTCACGCCCATTCAAGCCCGAGCACACCCAAGACTTAAGAGCTCCCCGCTCGAGCGTCTCAAGACCTCAAGTCTCAAATCCCGCAAGGCCTCAATCTCACTCAAGCCACGCTTGTCCCCTCTTCCCTGCACCCTCACATGCTCCGTCTTGCCATTGTCATGCGGCTTCCATCGCCCACTCCTCTTGACTGAGCCGTGCGGTTACTGATGTTCCTCAGTCGTTGTAGGCTCCGGTGGTGGTTATGTGGTAGCGGCCGCTTCCATTGTTGAGTCGCTCAGGGCGGTGGTTCGAACGCGAGACCTTGGTGATATGGTGCGTGTCCGCACCTCGAAGATCCGCTTGATTCTCATCCCATGACTAGCCTACCCGTTTACCACGCATATCCGTAACCTCGTGTGCACTCTCTCTATACCGCCGTGCGTCTTTATTCTCACCCACTCATCAACAGCTAACTCTTTGTCTTTTTTAGGTGATCAGGACACGACACCCATGAAAGTAAGACAGCAGCTGCGGTATCCGGAGGGGTACACTACTCTCCAGGCGTAGTATGAATGTCGGGTGCACTACTGGTGCACATTCTGGTTACCGTTATGGTCATGTACTGTTCGTAGTGTGTCAATATACCCGATATTCCATCTATCATGCAGCTTTTATGGGCCCTTTTTTAGCCCTTTTGTTGCAGCTTATACCCGGCTTATATTGAGCTTTTCTGCCTTTTTCGCCTTTTCTAAGCAAACGGACTTGGATTAAAAAAGGCCTCAGGGCTTTTCGGGCTTTTCGCCTTTTCGGCCTTGGAAAAGGAGGAAAAGGCGCCGGTAAGGCAAGTTGTAAAGATGCTGATGTAAGTCGCGACTCGACTTTTCGAGTCGCGGCAACACTAAAGCCGACATGTCAGAATGTCAGAGAGAAAAGCAAGAGAAAAGGAGATGGCCATTGGATAGATGGAGAGAAGAGCAAAACCGCGCTGGCCCGCCATCCCCGCCATCAGTGGCTGTGTATCGTAGCACTGTCCCGCTCATTCAAAGCTGAATATTTATTTATCTGCTCACGCCCAATTCGTGCCCGGTAAGTAAGTAAGTGTTGCAATTTTCTTTACTGAATGCCCCTCACAAACAAGAAGTGGCAATACAGGATAAACAAAATGTAAAAGCGAAGGTGTATCGATTGAAACGGTATCGCGGATTCTCCGTTTTCGACGTGGGATGTATCGAGTATAAGGAAGAGGGGGTGTACGTGCGTAAGCGGGTGCGTGAGGCTTGCAGAAAACATGATAGTCGAGGGGAAAAGAAAAAGGAAAAGGAGACTCGAGATAGAGAGAAAGACGGCGCGCACTACTGACCCCACATACGGGGGGTAAGCCGCATACGCGTGCCCCAGCGCGCATTCTCTACCTCCACCTTCGCCTCCAACAGCGCGCGCGAGTGCGGATCTACATCCAAAGCGGTATGCCGTATCCGTCCATATGCGGGTGTGCATGCAGGGGGCACTCTGCTTTCATCTCCTCCGCATTCAGATCGTGCGCTCCCGACTGTGTATGCGGGATCTCCGAGGCAACCGAATGCGCAGAGCGCGCGGGTCCGCTCCGCCCCGCCTCAATATCCACATCGATTTCGCGCACGTTCGCGTGCTGCGGCGGCTCGAAGCCACCGTCGGCCGCGCTCAATCAAGGGGTCTGCCACGGTCGAGGATGGCGAAACCGATGGGGACGGTGGGCGCAGGGAGGTGGGGAGGGAGGATGTCTTCGCACATGCACGCACACCTACTTTCTGCCGTAGAATACGCATGGAGGGGAGGCGCGCGCTAGTGTTTGGTATCGTTATATCTCTGCTCGGAAGAAGAGGACGCCGGTGAGCCCCATGCCCCGTTCCCCACGTCCCATGCGTACCGCAGCGCGACCGAAACTGGCGCGTACCCGTCCACCACGCCACCGAAACCTGACCGTGCGTGAGAATGGCAGCGACAGCAGAGCCCACTCCCGCGCTCGACGACAACGATGGGGAAGGTGCGCGCGGGCATTGGGGAGGATACACGTACCCGCATCCGCACCATCTCGTGCACCTTCTCCCGCTCCCGCACCATCTCCAGCTCTATCCTCATCTCCATCTCCATCGAGGTCACCGTGTGCGACTCGGACGCCTCCTCCTTCGAGATCCCCGTCCGAGTCCCCTGAGACGTCGACATCTGGGCGAGTGCATGCGGTCGCTGGAGTCGTAGCGGGAGGTGTCGCAGACATGCCCCGCAAGGGAGCGAGGCGGGGGCGAGGAGGGCACGATGCGGCGCGCGCGGGCTTGTGCTACGGGCTTGGGTGCGAGTGCTGAGTCTATCTACAGTAGCCGCATGCCGGGGTCTGGGGAACGAAAAGGCAGGATAGCGCGAAGACGTGCATGCGCACCGCAGGCGCATCCACCTTCCCAATAAGTGGCTCTTGAAACAACACTTCTGCGCCTCGTCTGTGGACCCAACAAGCGCGTAGAGCACCCTGGTCCATGGACTTATCGCGGCGTGTGCCCGGCAGCAGACGAGGAGAGCGCGGGGACCTGCGGCGATGATGGAAGTCCGCCCAGGAGACCCACGATCACGGTGCAATTGGGAAGCACGAGAGATTGAGACGGGGCCATGGGTACGTGATTGCGGGCAGCAGGCGCGAGAAAGGAGCCGGGCGGAGCGGCAGAGGAAGGCGCGGCGGGTGAGGACGACATAGAATTACATTGAGCTGGTACGTAGGCCGAGGACGTCGTGGGACGACAAATTCTTTCGAGGACTCGTAAGTACGTGGAATAAGAACGAAGTAAAAGGAAAAAGAAGGCGCACAGAGTAGCATTTGAATGAACGGAGCACCAAGGCGGATTGCGAGATCGCGTCCAAGGACTGCGAGCGCCATTTCTCGGCCATGGACAACATCATCTGTATGACGTGATCCTACAGCCGGCGGCGGAGACACCAGGACGCGGCGGGCATTGTGACGACAATGTCGGCGATGAGCCTCGTATTTGTCATGCTCTTGTAGCGATAACCAATGCACTTGGATCCAAAGAGGCGTTTGAAGAAAGCGGAAGCAAGCGATCAGCGGCTGTGCATACACCGCCACAGCGTCGTCATCCTACTTACGTCCTCCATCTCTCTGCAATTCTCTTGCAGCGTTCAAAAAAACCGACTCTTGGATTCTAGCTTTTCGGTTTGGTCCAAATCTGGTCTGCATTTTTGGTGCAGGTTTGGCACCACTTGCGGACCGAACATTCGGAACTCTTCGATAATGAATCAAGCTCTCCCGAGTCCCCGAATCCTCGAAACAGGTTGAAGCCGTCAACCACATTGTTGTTTGCTACCGTTGGACTCGGGCTTGTTGTCCTCCAGTGCCCGCTAATTCTGATTTACATTGCTTTTTTGCTTGTAAGTATTCTTGTCCTAGATGCCCTTGCTCTCTGTGCTGCGGCATTCATCTATCCTCTGAAGAGTCTCAGTAATGATCTATTAATCCTGCATGCTCCTCGGATCTATCACCCGCACCCCAGTCTCTTGTATTATTTTATGTCTTCTACACGCCTGATGGAGTTCTCGCAATCACCGTCCCAGATGAGCGCTCAAACTGATCTGCCTTGCCGAATGTTGGTACATGCAGTTTATGTGAGGCCGCAGGAAGACATAAGACGGAAGAAGACTCAAGAGGCGGAAGAGAACGTATCAGCAGCGGTGTACCCCACTTGCTGAGTGCTGCGCGCCGGCACCCAGAGCTGAACTTGATTCATTTTTGTTTCCCAAACAATTCAACCTTCTACGAGGCCAGCACGGGATATTTATCAATTTTATTTCATTGTTCCAGCACAAAATGAGGAGTACTTGAATAAAAGAAAGACGTATCATATCCGAATTTAGCTACTTGTCTCGTTGAGCGTGATGGCCGTGCGTATGTGGATGGGGGGTGGGAGGCCGGGCATACATTAAATGGTGCAGAACACAGCGATCCGTCCGAGTTTGAAGAGAAAGATACCGAGAGACGGCAAGATAGGGGACGGGCACAATGTACGCCACTCACAACGTACCCGCACCAGTTCATCCCCACCTCCATCGACGCACGAGTGCGCATCCAAACACAAAAATATATCCAGATCCACTGAGGGTGCATAGGCTCACCCTCGCCCTCCATATCCGCATAGAAAGAAGACAATAACGATGCCGACGCGCATACGCACGGACACCCTGCCTCGATCGTTCGATGATGAGTGTGAACGTGAGGACACGTGCATGGTGCACTCCATACGCACATGCGTGCACGCCCGCACCCACGTCCGCGTCCCAGGTGTAACACGTATGCATACTGCGCCAGCGGCGCACGGGAAGGAGGGGGATTACGAGGCGACGATGAGGGGAAGGAGGTGCTCGCACCGCACCCGCACCCGTACCTGCAGCCGCGCTTCTCCATCTCTGCGAGTGCTCGAATGTGTACGCGTACCGGCGCAGCTTGGAGCCTGCGGGTCTCGTACCACCAAGTCGAAACCGGCGTCGGCGCTCTCTCAGGGCGGGGACAAGGGGGAAGGCGAGCATGGGGACGAGGGCGAGGGCTGATGGGCAGGAGGAGTGGGCTAAGGTGTGGGAGGGATGTACAGTCGAAGTCGTAATAACCCATAGCCGAGATAACCCATAATTCCTTCTAACCCATAGATTTTTGGGCCCCACCTTCAATGTGGGTAGTGTACTGAGTACGAAAAACCCATAGCTCTTAAACCCCATACCTGATACCCATGGCGGGGGTCAAAACCCATACCTAAAGCCGTCTTCAACCCGTAAATAACGTAAAATGACCCCCAAAAATAGCCCTTTGTTCTCTGCCCATGGCAAAGCTGAAGCTCGACGCTATAAAACATGGCTTGACGTCGTTTCAGGGGACCCTCAAATCGAAGAAGGATGCACTCTTGGCACGGCTCGCGCGAAAAGAGAAGATTTCCGACGAAGAAGAGCACTGGCTCGATAATGATGCAAACGATGTGGACGAATGCGCGCTCATCCAGGAGCTGGAAACGGCCTCAGATTTTGAGCGCGGCGTGGCACGCCTTGATTCCGCGAAGCAGAAGCTGCTCGCTAAGCTGAACCGGCTTGCAGGCGGAAATTCGGACACGGAATCGGTGAAACCCGCCACCGAAAAGGCGAAGAAAAGTGTGTCGCTGGCCGTCCTTCAGACTACATGCTGATTTAACCACAGGGAAGCGGGATCCGACCGAAGAGGAGATAAACCAGAGAGCGAGCAACAAAGAGAAGAAAAAGAAAGCACCACCTCCCCAAAAGCCCGGGAATGCTACGTTAGCCCAACGAATCGAATTTTTGAATTGGCACAACGACAATGGCAAGAACCAGTCGAATACCGCTCGCCATTGGGCGCAGCTCTACCCTCATCTCGGGATTAAACAGCCCTTGATCTCGTCGTGGGTCAAAGACGAAGAGAAGTGGCGGTTGAAATGGGAAGAGGCGAAGGAAAAGGGTCGGGGGGAAGATCTGAAGCGTGTGCGGCAGGTGGAGAATCCAGAAGTGGACGAGATGTTAGAGTTGTGGGTCACCAAAACCCAGAAGGACAAAGTTCATCTGTCTGGCGAGATCTTGCGCCAGAAATGGACGCAGTTTGCGGACATGTGCGACATCCCAGCCGGCAAGCGAGTCAAACTGAGCGATGGGTGGCTTCGCGGATTCAAAAAACACTGTGGTTTGCGGGAGTTGAAGCGACATGGTGAAGCTGGGTCCGCCGATCCCGCTGCTGTCCAGGCGGAGAGAGTACGCGTCCAGAAGATCCTGGAAAAATATCCCCTGCGCAATATCTTCAACATGGACGAGACGGGGTTGTATTGGGCGTACGTATGCCGGCTCCGTGAATCTGACAGTTGCTGACACGGTGTAGAATGCCACCTGACCGCGGTCTCATGACCACAAAGATGGCCGGCGTCAAAGGGAGCAAAAAGCGGCTCACATACGCGTTTACGTGCAATGCGGACGGTAGCGAAACCCTCCAGCCCTTCGTTATTGGGAAGGCTATGCGGCCTCGGGCGTTCAAACGAAAAACGGGGCGGCAGCTCGGGTTTTATTACAGGAACAATGCGACAGCCTGGATGACGGGCTCCCTTCACATTGAGTGGCTAAAAGACTGGGATAAGAAGCTTCGCAAAGAAGGCCGTAAGATTGTCCTTCTGGAGGATAATTTTGACGGCCACAAATTACCCAAGTGTCTCACCAACATCCGCTTCGAAAACTTCGCTCCAAACCTCACATCTCATGTCCAGCCGCTGGATGCGGGCATTATCCGTTGCTTCAAGGCCCACTTTCGGAGACTGTTCATGCAGCGGGCATTGGAACGGTACGACGTCGGTGTTACACCTGGGGAAATTTATCATATTGATCAACTGACGGCGATGCGACTTGCTGATGAAGCATGGCGCCAAGTAAACCAGGACACCATTCGTAACTGCTGGAAAAAATCCGGAATCATTCGCGAGGCCCGATTTGACAGGAATGCGAGCTTCGCTTCTCTCTCATCTCTGTCGTCCTTGACACCAATGGAGGACGAAGACGGGGAGCCTGCGGAAGGAGGAATCTCCACCATTCTCACTCATCGCGTCGGATCCGATGCTGATGATGCCATCGGAGATGCAGAGGAAGCGCTGCTGGACGTCATGAAACAGATGGAACGCACAGGTGTTCTTCAGACGGCCAACATACTCGATCTTGAAGAATTGGTGAACATGCCTGAAGAACAGGTTCGTGAGCAGCTCACGGACGAGGAGATAAAAAATGCCGTTCAAGAAAAGCGTGCTGGAGAGCAGGACAGGGAGGTAAATGGGGGGGATGACGACAACTACGTCGACAAGGATCCGTGTCCCACTCGAGGTGAAGTCCTCCAAGCCTCCACGATCCTTCGGCGCTATGTTAGGGAGAGCAGTGATACGTTTGCGCGGCAAATGGAAACCATCCTCGGTCGATTCTCACGTCAAACCCGTTTAGAACAAGTGAATTCTCTTGTAGAGACGTCTATTACTGATTTCTTCTCTTCTGCGACTGTGTAGGTACTAGAAATACACGAAACAATCAAAATCTTGCTTTTTTGACGATTTTTTTCTGAAGTCCTGAGAACCCATACCACCCTAAAACCCATAGCCCCAGGCCGTTACCGACAGCTATGGGTTATTACGACTTCGACTGTATGTGCACGCGTACCCGGATTCCATCTCCATCTGCATTCCCATCCCCGTCCGCGCGCTTCTCCGTCTTCGTCAACATGCATCTGTATTCTCATCCCATCCCCATCTGCGTGCCTCTCCGTCTCCATCCACCACCATCGCCAGGCGCACGAGACATGCGAGATTCGCGTGTGGGATGCACAGATGCACAAGTGCGGTGAGGTAGCGGCCACAGCTACTTCGCAGGCGCGAACGAGTCTCGCTGCCTGCGCATCAGGAGGTGGAAGGCGATCTGTGCTTGTTTCACAGCAAGCACATCCCGGCGAAGGCGAAGAGGGAGGGTGGGGAGCGAGCGAGACGTGTATCCTGCGCGAGGACACCCAGCGGCTCAGCTCGAGCGTCGTCTGCGCACCAGCGGGCCGGAATAAGGCAGGGATTCGCTAGTCCGGAAGCCACAGGAGCGCGCGGGAATGAGGAGGAAGTCTGCGGTTCCGCACAGCTCCCGTGGATGATGCGGGAGCGCGAGGCGGTGAGGGAGATCCACGAACGCGGGTGCGAGGGCCAGTGCGAGAGGGAGGTAGGTGCAGCGAGGTAGTCAAAGCACGCATGAACGGGGAGGGAATTGTTGCGCTGGGTCGACGCACGATAACAGTGTACGACGCGGAGAGGAGGCTGATGCTGATGGGCTAGAGGTACGCGGGCAGAGATTAACACTCGACATTCTCGAAGATGTCGTAGCGGTGGCCTTGAGCGATGAGTTCTATGTGAAAGGTGATTAGTACGTGTAAGAGAGGAGGAAGGCAGGGAACACACTGAGGGCATCTGGAGGAATAGAAATCCGAAACCGATTCAGCCAGGTGGGTTCAGAGCGACGCCGCGAAGGATGACGACAATGAGTCTCGATACTGCAGTTCACTCGTAAGGACGGATGACACAACAAAAGGACAAAGAAAACGCACCGATGGCACACACAACCTGCCAGATGTCGCGGAGGGTATCCTTCCCAGGAATGTGTTAAAAAAGACCATCTCTGTATCAGGGATAGAGACACCCCCCCCCCCCCCCGAGTTCCACGCCTGGAAAGGAGCTGAAGTCCGACGCAGACGACAAGCGGCAGAGTCGTAGACATTCTCCGCCATGACGCGCGGATTTTCAGACCATAAAGCAGGAGGGAGTGGTCATGCCAGACGATAGGAGACCGATGTAATGATAACCGAACGCAGAGATGCGCTTGAATGCAGAGAGTCGTCTATCGGCGATGACGGTCGAGTTTGAAGAAAGGTGAAGGCAGCGATCAGCGGCTGTGCATACACCGCCACAGCGTCGTCATCCTACTTACGTCCTCCATCTCGCTGCAATTCTCTTGCAGCGTTCAAATAAAACCCGACTCTTGGATTCTACCTTCTTGGTTTTACGAAAATATGGTCTGTATTTTTTATGCCGGTTGACACCACTTGCGGTTCGAGATGAACCAAGCTCTCCCGAGTCTCCGAATCCTCGGGCTTACTGCCATCCAGTTCCTGCTAATTTTATTTACATACACTTTTTTGCTCATATTCTTGTCCCGGATGATCTTGCTGCGACATTCAGAATCATCCGGGCGTCAATACGATTGATTCATCCCTCATTCTCCCCAGTGCTATTTTCCATGCCCCAGTCTCTTTGAAACTCAATGTCTTCCAACGTTCTCGCAATTCCCGTCCCAGATGGCTGCTCAAACTGACCTGCCTCGCCGAATGTTGATACATACAGTATGTGCGCGCTGCTATACCCCTAAAATCACAGCCTTCCCTACTAACCCACCGAACTATGAATATTTATTAGCCCCATCCTCGACCTGCGCTCATTGCTTGATCTCATTCAGAGTCCCATGACTGAAAATTACACCATCCTTCAGAATCATTCGGCTTGCGCTGGAGAATGTGAATTATGAAGACCAGACTGAATCTCTCTCTGAATGGCCAAATCAAGAGACAATGCACATTAACTTACTGAGTCTTGCCTGTGCAGATCTACTCTACAATTCTGCGTTAAACCCCCAAAGTATTTTGCTCTTGTGCGATATGAGACAGGTTATTCTTAGTTGGACCTGTAATTTACGACGACATATTCATGCATCTCAAATTCATTATACCGAGGCAGTTGAGCGTGATTTCCTCGCCGTTCTCAGAAATAGAAATCCCACTGCTAACATAAACAGAAATTAGCACACCGAATCGTTTTCAGGGACATCCTCGGTGCATTCGGGTGGTAATTTAGTTATGGACAGTGAAAATTTTAAGAGGCTAATTACCGAGCCCTGACAAAGTGTACAACCCTCTTCACTGAACTGTTTGTGCTGACCGAATGCAATAGTCCTTTTTCAAAGACAACGTGATCTCTCGCTGCCCATGCTCACAGCTGAGAGATCCTTTCACGCTGGAATATTAATGTTCACGTCCTTCACACCTCAAATATTGCTCCAACCCTTTGCCGAGTTCCCGGATGGTTTCCCGATTTTCTGGCCTATCCTCCGCAGGGCGTGGTCCGAGTCCCGTGGACCTAATGCTGCTTCAGTCTACCCTGGCATTTCCGGATGAAGTCTCAATGTATGGCTAATGCCTTTGCACAGATGGATGATCTTGGAAAGCCACGGCCTGCCTGAACACGACTCTGTAGATCTTCTGTGGCGTATCTTTCTCAAATGTCCAGCCACATACGTTGGAACATATCTCGAACCCGATACTTCCGAGAGTCAAAACATGGACATGAGTTGAATATATTTTCTCATTTCTCACATCACTGCTCCGCCCCAACATCTTCTTTCCTCTCCATTTTGGGGAAGATTTTGTGAATGTCCGAATGGCCAACCATCAACCAGTGGCATGCCATTTCGAATTTCTGTCTGGCATATCCTGATCTGACTCTAGCTCCGGGCTTTGTTGACTTCATCTTTCTCCATATAAATGTTGGTGATTGCTTCCGCCGTGAATTATGCTTTGGCGACAATTCTACATCCCGTTTTGCCAGGATTTTGTAGCTTTGATGATCCACATTGATATTACTATCGTCTCATCCATCTAGAGTATGGCCAGACAGGTCTGATCATTACTCTGGAGATTGAGAGCAGCCACAGTCTTAGATTCTAATACCAGCAAACACTCATGTCCGAAATTTGAAAGGAAAACATACTTGTGTTTGCCAAATTTATACGATTTATTTGACCTCTTGTATCTTTACCAGGTCATGTCACAGTACTGAGTGGTTCAATTCAAATTGATGTTACAGCTGCTAGTTTAAATTTCTGATTCATTATAAATATTTACTCCAACAGGTAAGCAAACACAAAACACTATGTGAGTCATCAAATGTACCATGATCTGAACCTTCTGATCATTCATTGGCAGAAGCTTTCACTGCTTTCTTGTGGTCACGAACAAGTGTCTCGAGCTCCTCAGCCTCAGACAGTTTGCAAAGACAGCGGTATGTTGATGCTAGATTTTGCATAACGTGCAAGGTGTGTGGATGATTTTCACCCAGAAACTTCTTCCTCTTCTCTAACACAACAACTTGAAGTGCTTCTGCCTTTTGGAAATCGCCTACACAGTGGTAGGTCCATCACAGATTACCCATAGCTCTAAGAGTGTCTGGATGGTCATTACTGAGAACCTGTTTTTGCTTCTCCAGCACTATGACATGAAGCTCTTCGGCCTTGTGGAACCTACCTAGACTGTGATATGTTGCTGCCAGATTACCCATATCTCGAAGAGTGTCTGGATGGTCATCACCAAGAACAAGTTTTTGCTTCTCTAACACAACGACTTGGAGCTCCTCTGCCTGCTGGAATTTGCCTAGGCGCCAGTATGTTGATGCCAGATTCCCCATAGCTTGAAGAGTGTGTGGATGGTGATCACCAAAAGCCTGTCTCTGCTTCTCCGACACTATGACTTCAAGCTCTTCTGCCAGCTGGAATTTGCCTAGATTGCTATACATTTTAGCCAGATTCCCCATAGCATGAAGAGTATCTGGATGGTCATCACTGAGAACCTGTTTTTGCTTCTCCAACGCAACAACTTCAAGCTCTTCTGCCATGTGGAACTGGCCTAGCTTCTCATATGTTGATGCCGGATTCCCCATAGCTTCAAGAGTGTCTGGATGGTCATCACCAAAAGCCTGTTTTCGCTTCTCCAACACAACAGCTTTGAGCTCTTCTGCCTGTTGGAATTTGCTTAGATTCAGATATGTTGATGCTATTGCCGTATGTATAGCCGTACCGGCTAGACGGAGACGGAAAATACGGGTATCACCCGTATCCGTTGCCGTGTCCATGAGTCTCCCTCGACGGTATGGTGCCAGTTACCGTTTGCCATGCCACACAGGTACGGTTGCCATCCCTATGAAATCCGGACATAGGTTTGCGACTTCGTGACACTGCCGGCAAGTGCCATGACCGTGGGTTCATGGCATTTGATTGGCAGAGCACCGACACTTGCCATGGCGTTGGCCAGGCATTGCACAAATCCCTTTGTTCCTTTGATGGTGTGGGAAGTTTGTCTGCCCTCCGCGGCTTGCAATCGGCAATCATTCGGCAATCACTTCCACCTTGTAACCTTGAGGCTTTCTGATTTTCTCGACCACTCCTGAGTCCAGAAAATATATTGTTCTTCCCATAAGTTAGTTCTAAAAAAGCTTTTTCTCGTTTGTCACTTGCCCGAAGACTTCTCAACATGCAGCCAATTTTGCATGGGCACTGGGTTTCAAGCCACATGCAAAACAAATTCATTGCACTGCAGGGGTTGGTGCAGATAAAGGCCACAAGATGTACCACTAAGTTCTGCCTCGGGCTCTCCAAATTTCCCTGATCCAGTTCGGAGTGAGACGACGGCCAGCGAGTAATGAGTGAGCCAAGGGGAGAACTTCTCATTGCGTTTGAACTTGAACACCGGACTTTCTCACGCTGGCAAAGGAACAAAGGGATTTGTGCAATGCCTGGCCAATGCCATGGCAAGTGTTGGTGCTCTGCCAATCAAATGCCATGAACCCATGGTCATGGCACTTGCTTGCTGTGTGATCTTGCTGGCTTTCCACCGGGCCTTTTTCGGGCATGTTTGACTTTGTTCAAGCTCACAAATCATTGGCCAATAGTCTATTTGTCACGCAATCACGGGAATGCCCAGGTGGACTGCAGCTGCACTGCGTCGAGTTCTTCCCCGATCGTAGGTATGAGACAGACGGCTTCTAGAAGGTACGACATGGTTCGGGGGCTTTAACCTAAGGTTACACAAGCAATTTCTTACCGTCAGGTCCCGTAGATTCAGCTTCATCTACTGTACTATTACGACCAAAGGTTCAGGTGACGAGTGACAGAGGCCCGTGAACTGAACAATTTTGGCCTAGGTGACGGTGACTTTGAGATTTTGAGGCCTAAATAGAGTGAAAAATGTCAAAATTTCCGGTCCGGCATTCACCGGACTACCATATATGGCAATTTTCTCATGATTGCCGAGGAATGAGCACCAAATCCAGTGAACAATTGAGGTGACGGGTGACATGATGTGAACCTTTGGTCGTAATACTACAGTAATCGTGGCAGCGTGACAGGCCTAGAACTGCGAAGGCGTACAAAAAACAATTTTAGTTTCTTTCACCCGAAAGACGAATACTTGAAAGTTCGATCAGTGCGGTGCTGAACAACACACCAAATAAAGAAATATCTGCACCTAGGTCAAGATTTTAGCTGAGTTTTGTATAAATTGGTACCCGAATCAAAATTTATAGAAAGATGTTATTTCATGTAATGGAACAGAAAGAGCTGCGACCAGCAGCTCTTTCAAAAGCCACAAAGTCATTCCATCTCTGTAAGCGATGAAAGGACTGCTGAAAGTTCATCTTTCAGCAACACTTTCAAGCATACTGCAACAAGAACTGCTGAAAGTTCATCTTTCAGCAACACTTTCAAGCATACTGCAACAAGAACTTTCAAAATTTCCTTTGTTCGAACAAAGGAAATTTTGAAAGTCCTTGTTTCAGTATGGCTGAAAGGCCCACTGAAAGAACTTCTTGTGGTGAGGCTTTCATAACCTGCTGAATAGAATAACTTGGTGGCTTTTGAAAGAACTGCCAACTGCAGCTCTTTTCATTTTACTTTTCGGATCCAATGAATTAAGACCTTTCTCTCAATTTTGATTTGGGTACTAATTTATACGAATTCAGGTAACACTTCGACCTAGGTCGAGATATTTCTTTATTTGGTGTGCAAGGTCATAGGTAACGCCTTGTGTCGATTTGAACGAAAAATACGGTAACACGCTCAACTATCTAATATTTCAAGTCAGCCGTAGTTTCAACGCTGAATGCCGAATTTTTGAATCGCCTCTACTGACTAACACGACACGGAAAGATATGTCGCATCTGCTGCAATGATTGATTTCAAACAATCTGGGCTGTTGTCGTTTCAACCTGAGAAGCACGGCCACATGCATCAGCAAACCTTGCGGAGAAGAACCTGAACCCACCTTGCTCTCGACCGGAGTTGACCCTTCCCTTGGGAATGCTTGAAGTGTGATATTCTATGTATGGATTTAATTGCTGTATGTAAGAATGAGTTCAGAGTTCACTGTGCCGTCTGGTTCGCGGGATAAGAAACGAATGCTTTCCCGCGGAAGCGTGTTGATCTCGACGGTTTGCCTACTGCCTCGGTGACGACCGTTTAATCTAGCATGCCGTCTAAACAGTGCACTGGGCTGCTCAGGCGCAGTACCTACGATGTCATCATCGTGTTAGAGAGCACTGATCATGAACACGGTCAGCGAAAGAAAAGCGCGCAGAGGTAGTGACTCACGTTTCGACTGAACCAGATAAAATGCCATCCAAGCCACTGACGTTCGTGTTAAAGTCGGTTGTGGAGAATGGTCATGATGTACTGACGGTCCTGACGCGTGAGGAACTGCCATCCATGAATTAATAAACCGACTTCACAAACTGCCCGGACACTCGCCAAGATAAGGTTTCCGAGGCTTACGACACTGAGCGTGTCTCAAGTCAATGACTCTGAACTCCAGATAAACCCTCCACATTACCATGTTATCAGAGTGGTTTCTCATGAGAAAGACTCCACGTCAGTTGAATGGTTCCAATCAGAAATTAAAAAAACTCACCGACCGACCAGATGATAAGCTTATCGACGATGGTTTGAACCCTGAGTCAAGTCAGATGAAAGTGATAGGGTCGATGCCACTACTCACTTCATCGAATGGTTCGAGTCTCTGAACAGCCATAGGTGATAGCACAGGGCCGCCGCAATAAGAATGTGTGCCGGCGGCTGAAGAGCAGTTGTTATCACTAGTAGTACTCGCCCCAACCCTTTTTGAATTTTGATGAAACCGCCATTTGGGTCATGGTACATGGAAATGATTGTGATCGTCAGCACGAAGGGAATCGCGCTGAAGAGGAAACAAATGCGAGCTAAATTCCAGCGGCCAGAGAGCCTCCCAATGCGAACGCAGAAGAACCCCTTTGTTGTGTTTATCGTGAGATATCTTCACGGCACTGCAGACCCACCTGAACCAAAGTTATCAAGACGCTTGAGAAGACAGGGAGATACACTAGTGAGATTGGTGGATCCGAGATGTGCTTGGGCTGGCCGTAAAAAGTGACAGTCATTGAGTAAACCTAACTCCGCGTTAGTGAGTTCAGCTGCAGATAAGCGCTGGAGTGTATTACACCATGCCAGCCGCACACACTGTGCCCGACTTCAAGGCACCTAGGATCAAAATTGTAGTGGCGGGTTGAGCAATGTCCGCTTTTCGCGTGCAGCGAGCTCACCAGACGAGAGCAACCTATGACCCGTGAGAACGGTTTTCTCAAACTTTAACCGTGGATTCATTACCAGAATCTTCAGCCCGGAAGAGTCCTCCAGGTAATTGCGGTAATAATTGAAGGTCTGCAACGTCACGACACCAAAGAGAACAGTGCTGACGATGAGCCCGATTTCGATAGAGCCAACAGTACCGTCAAGCGGGGGAATTGTATCTTCAGACATGGTGGAAGTGTGTTTGTCGATAGAAAAGCAGTATTTATAAGTGCCAGATGTCCGCTACCAGTGGCCAAGCGCCGAGAAAGGATGGAGCGGAAAAGATCTTAGAAGAACACGAAGACCACACGCGGAACAGAACGGCAGGCCGCAAGCTGCCAGAAGTGGAGTTCATGTGTAAGAAATCAAGCAAGGCAGATAGATGCCGAGAAGAGATCTACGAATGTTTCAGACTTGTTCTTGAGGGATCACCGCCTACAAGTCGTATTGTAATATCCATTCTTGCAATTTAGCCCCGAACAAAGGCGGTTGAGCGCGTTTTTCATACTTGCCTACGGCAAGTCAGCAGAGATCGAAGGAGGATAGACGAACATGCACGACCTTCCCAACGGTTCTCAGGTGATGCATCTTTACCCCACTCACATCATGCAAGTGTCCCACGCACGACTCTCCCGCTGTTGATCTACCGAGCTTGTATCATGGGTTCCACAGCAATTACGCTCCACCAGACTGAAATAGGACCGTTTGGAGGGATGTTTTAAATCTGGACGCGAAATGAAACATAGCCTCCTTCAAACCGGTTTAATTGCATGGCCAAAATAGCATGACTTATTGTATTCTGAGTCTTATCTTGAACACGATCATGAGTGTTGGAACATCGCGGCCCCCGAACGAATCATATCAGTAGCCACCCCCAATTTCATAACATGACAACTCGTTCACTTGCTAGAACAAAACGAGAGGCGTCGCGCAGTCTAGTAATATCGACCCCGCGCCAGGAGAGTGAAGCCAGACGTTATCCAATCAACCCCAAATTTTGGGGGTGGGTTCTACCCCCTCTTATACATATTTTTTATCTTGAGCCACCCACCAGATTCCGTGCACAAACCTGCGGAAAGATCAGCTTCAACCAGGTGGCTGGTGAAACAGACCTAGCACATCCCGACTTGATCCGCTCAAAAAATGCCTTGCCCGTCGGTTCTGGCTAAATCTAAGTTTGTAGACCTCATCCTAGCATCGATTCTGATGTTTCCCCAAAGCAACGGATCAAGCGCACCCTTCTTGAATGCTCTACAGATGTCAAACGACCGGCATTCTGAAAATCATTTCACCCCGATCCCAACGCAAATTTAGATTGTCCCTTGTAACGAGGTGGATACAATATTTATACTGTCTGAAAGCCCTCGCTCGGGGCTTCTAGCTGATATAAGACTCATATTTTTACTCCCACTACTGCGGGCACACCACTTTTTTTATTCCCAGAAATGCATCAAAATTTCATGCTTTGACCATTTTGATGTTCTGATGCCACCTGGCAGGTGTGTCACCTCGCTGCCACCTCGCCACCTGCCTGTCCACCGCCGCCTTTTTGATTCCGCTCCCTTGCCCGCGCTCACGACCAAACGCGTAGCGTGAATGCGTTGGTTTGGCGCTGTATGCGCTGTCACCTCTTGTCTTCAAAAATCTGCCTGCCCAGCTGGCTGACCCTTGAGAAGTACGTTGGTTTCCGGAACAGCTCCACCGACCTACCTTTTCGCCTAAGTATTGGTTGGTACCATAAAAGAAAATTTGGACCTGGGCCATGGCTCAGACAGCTGGTATGTTTGAAAGTCCATGTCACATGTTGTCGTAATTTCAGTTGCCAAATCGAATGCGGTGGGATTGGCGAGATCGGCCATTGGTTATGGCCTGGGTGCAGTACTCCAATGTGGGGGGTGAGAGAACGGAAGAGAATGATGGGTGCCAGGGACGTGGCATTCTGAAACTTGTTAAAGCCGATTCTAAAGAAAACCTTCTGATTAAATCGCGAGATGCGGCGATGTAAGTCGTGGAGACGACGGATAGATGATCACTCACCGCGATGTGTGTGAAAATAGCCGGTTTCGATCAACTCAAGGCCGGTCGAGATCTTTTTGTACATCGGATTCTACGTCTTCATCATTGCGCCGGGGCGCTCAAGCTACGGGGCGCATGACGGCAGGCCAGATGCTACTGTTGAGCGTATCAAGTTCGCAGATGTGCCTGACCGCCCGGACAACGCCAGTCTGGCAAGACCAGCTAAGGTCGAAAGCTTCCGGCGCCATGGAAGTAAGTAGCTCCACAAGAGGTTCCGGCGTGTTGAAATGAATCGTGGGCGCCCGTCTCGCACCCCAAAGACAGTCGAAACATATATGCCTGGACGCCGTCTTTGCCGACTCAATCACATCCTATCATCGTCTATCGACGATCCTCGCAGGCCGGTGCCCCCTCCCCAGCTCACATCATGATGCATATGCAGCCTCACGCCTCGTTCTCTACGTTCATCCCTGTCGACGTCCATCCCTGCCTCCAGCGTCGATATGAGATGCATGCGTACCCCATCTCCCATCCGCGCCCTTCTCCAAGTCCATCCCCAGCTCTCCGGTGATGCGCACAAATGCACAGTGCCGCCGTCCCTGTGTCGTGCCTTGCGGGGGGTGGTCCTCGTCGTCGTAGTCCAGCGAGGAGGTGCGGAGGAAGCCCTACGGCTGTCCGCGAGCGCGGCGGGGTCGGATGCTGGAGGCCAGTGGGGCGCCGTGCAAGGTGCAAGCTGCGCACAGGAAAGCCGAATTCAATGAGAGGAGCGCGCAGAGAAAACGTAATACAGAAGCGCTTTGCTGCAGCGCCTTGCGGCGAATGTAAGACTCGCGAGAAGTCGGAACTCGAGCGGCGAGGGCGCGCAGAAAGAGCGCGGGGAGTTGTCCGCACGCAGGCTAGAAGAACGCGTGGACTTGGCGTTGATCATGCCAACATACGATTCGGTATTGATAGACTGATGAGATCCACGCGATAGACGCAGGGAGGACGATGCGGGGAGATGGGCGCGTGGGAGAGGTCGAGAACGAGGACGAGCGAGGCGAGCGCAATAGCTATTTGATGCGAGCAACGGTGGGCAACTGGGTGGATCGAAAGTTAGCCGCACTGGCGTAGAAAGAGGCACGGGCACAGAGGACGGAGAACGCGAAGGGGCTGAAGAGGTACATATCATTAGAAAGCTCACGGGAGCTGAGGCGTAATGAGACGATGTTGTGGGTGGTAAAGCGCCATGTAGCCTTCGCCATTCTCGAGCGTATCGAAACGGTGACCTTGGGACTCTGAACGATCCGGTTAGCGCGACGGTGGGAGAGGAGGAGATCTGCGAACGCACCGAATGACAACTGGATGAGAGTGTGGGCAGATGGCGAGATCGACCAGAGCTGTGCACTCTTTCTCGGGCTTAGACACAGAAACTGCGCTGCACAACGCCTTCTGCAGTCCGCGCGGTTGAAGCACAGGGAGAGAGCATGAGTGGGGATCGAGACAAAAATGCAAAGCCCCGTGTCGCTGTGGTGGAATCGTAAGTACACCCCAAAGTCAGGAGAAAGACCAAGAGAGACGGACTGATATCGCGTCGGGATTGTTCTTCCACACCTAGCAAGTCAACAAGGCCGATAGAAGGGGAGGACGCGGTCCATCGTGAAGACACCCGAGACGTCCAAGGTTTCCACGCCTGGAATAGAGGTCGGAAGAACGGCAAGGATGGCGATACGCCGCGCAGAGATATTCGCCACAATGGCAAATTATCAGACCATTGAAGGAGGGAGGTTATCTGAGAGGAGAGGCAAATCTGAATGGCATAGACTGAGTCGAACCCAACCAGTCGTGCACCGGCGATCCAGCAAAAACAAGAGGATCAAGAGAGAAACCGGCGATCAGCGGCTGTGCAGGCACCGCCACAGCTCCATCTTTGCTTCCTGCCGTTCGCACTCTTTTTTTAAAATGGCTTCTCTCTGTCGGGGGACTCTGAAAGCACCACTTATACAGGCAGCTCTACCAGATCGCGTCCGTGCACACCGTCACCAAAACCCACGCTGAGAAGCGCCGCGCCATCCTCATCGACGGTCTCGGCATCCCGCTTCTGCAGATCCCTTTGCGTGCGTCTCTTTTTCTTGCTCTCAAGTCTAATCCTGAGGTTCACCTCGCACAGAATACATAGTACAAGGCCACCGCTACAATATCTTCGAGGACACTGCCTCGGCAAGACCTACGAGACGCCCCTCGCCGTCGCCCTCTTCCACCTACACCCCATCCTCATCGGCGCCGTCTCTGCATCCTCTCCATCAAATTCTTCTAACACTCCCACGCCCAATTCAAAGAGCTGCTGTCAGCGAACAAGAACCTCAACCTCAACCGCTACGTCATGGCGCTCGCGTCCATCGACCTCCTCCTCACTACACCGCTGTGCATTTGGGTCCTGTGGGTGAACATGCGCGTCTTCGGGCTCTCGCCGTGGATCTCCTGGCAGATACGCACAGTAATTTCTCGCGGGCGGTGCAGGTGCCGGGGATTTATTGGCGTGAGGACCCATATAGCGCTGCGAGCAGATGCTGCGGTGGGCGATGTTCTTTGCGTATTTTGGGTTTGTGGATGAGGTGATTAAGAACTACTGCAGGGCGTTCAAATCGGTTGCCAAGCGTGTTGGGTATACGAGTGCGGGGTTGTCGGGCTCAGTTCGACTGGGTGCTTTTGCCTTCTTCTTTCCTCTTTCACTCATGCTCATCCCTTCTGCAGCGCGGCCCCGAAATTCCCCCACATATCTCCCTCCGGTCGCGCCACGTCGTATCTTTAGCACCCCCACCCCATGCTATACTGTGGATTCCGCGCTTAACGCGCACTGTACCTTTATTCATTCATCTATGTAACCTCTATACTGCAACAAAACGACGAAGCGTTCAGATCTTTTTGTGTGTTTGAGTATTTTTGAGTTGTACGATTCGATTTCTAACTTGAGTGCTGTTGAGTTCTCATGGAGTCAGACTTTTGGTGTGCGCTGTGCAATTTTCTGAGTTGAGTGCTTTGTGTTCTTATTGGGGTTGGACTTGATTTTATTGTTGGGTTGTGAATTGGATTTTTGGTTGTGATTTTGTATGGAGCTCGAGGCAGGCGGAGAAGGGTTGTTTGTCCCTGTTAGTGGAGAATGCGGGACGCGTTGGATCACGTGTAGTGTTTTAACTAGTTTAGGCGTTAACACAAAAATAAGGAGATAAATGTTGGTCCCGCTCGTGCAACCAATTGGTAGGATGGAATCAATAGAGCGTGACGTGGTTCAATTGAAGCTGGCGCGCCGAAATTCAATAGCGCCCAGATTAAATTACAATGCGGAGCGCTCTCGCGTTCTCATTTGAATTCCCTTTTCGAGTTCTCCGAGTTGCGTTGGAGAAGCTGCAACTCTTTCTGCTTGAAGAGATTAAATACGGGGCTGGATACGTGCACACATATAATCTGATTTCAATATCCGGCTGAAGTTGCAGGACTATAATTCATATCAACGGGTGACAACTGGAACGACGAAGCTCTTGATGCCTGCAGCCTGAAGTCTGGGTAATAGTCGAGTCCGGCCGGATTCAATAACGCAAGTGCGTCAGTTCAATTATAATACAGAGCACATACGGAGCATGTTTTCTCTTTTCTCAAGGCGAGCAACAATCATTTAGACAACACTTTGCAACCGGGTGGCGACGGAGTAAATATTATGTTTATTTTCATGTTTCCTATTGTCCCTCATACGATCTGAAGATGACAATATAGGCCCTATTGAACATTTGGTCACCGGCTGAAGTCAATGCAACGATTAATCTTGCAGGAAGCTTTCTGAACTCATCCTGGCAGAATCAACTACCTCTTCCGCTGAAGTCCCGCAACCATCAAAATATCCCGGATCCCTGTATGTAAGTTGCGATATTACTGGTTTTCTAACCACAATGGCGCCCTACGGGAAGCGGTAATAAAGAGACTTTCATTCCATAATCCACCTATACCTTTTTGCACCCGTGGCAATGAGGTTCAAGCCATGCAATATGAAAGCCGCAAATAAGGCGAACTGACCTGGACCTGGGAGGCTTCGACACTTGCAAGTTGGATCCACTCGAATCCCCAGTACCAAATGCGAAGAAAGGGTTGTAGACTTTGACTTGAGAACCACTGTCAGTAAGCTGAGAGCATCAAACAATCAAGATATAGCTGACTTACCGTGTTGCGCTGCCAATCCAAACCACCCTAATCACATTACCTTCGGTACTCATATTCCTGGTCTGAAAGCGCGAGAATGTGCCACGGAGATGTCAAAGTCAGGGTTGGAACCGTGAAATGGAAGACAAGTCAAGTGATAACGAAACTCGTATTTCAAGTCTGACGAATTGATGTCAACGAATACGAAACGGAAACCCTGGGAAGATAACATAGAAGTGCAGTGGGGCAATGAAAATAATCGATAGGGTCAAGGAGAATGTTAGTGTTCAAATAACTAAGAGTCAAGCCCGCAGGATGAGATTGCTCGAAGAAACCGGCAACAAACGATCCATACCTGAACGCGACGTGACTGTACACATCGGGGCCGAACTTGAAGCCGCTAACATTTTAAAAAAATGCAGAGTAATTCCGAAACCTAGGAGAGTGCGATGTCGAGGTCCATTGAACATAGAACATTGGACATTGAACATTGAGGAATCATCCAGCCTTTGGCAGGCTTTAGCATCGGCCAGGGTACAAGCAGATATTTGGGGTCAAAGGAAGAACGCTGCAACTACAATTTCGCGTTCAACTGTATTCGCCTGCTGACCCACAAAGAAGGAATCTTGAATCTTGAAATGGCGGCCAAACAAGTATTTGAACCGTCGGTCTTCTTGCTTTGATTCAAGCCAAGATTTACAGTAAGCGGAAATACAGTTTTGTATTAAATTTCTCTGGTCAGAGGTACAAATCAAAACCAAGATAGGCCAAGGAAGAAGCAGTCGAGAGGTTGCGTACCAAGAGAGCCGGAAAGAAATTGCGGATGGAGAGGTTTCAAGACTCGGTAAGGGAACAGCCACAAGTCGAGTCAGGACGCGGAATTACCTGCGGTGGAATGACCCCGCGCTTCAGCCGGAGCGCAAGAAGAGTAGGCTACAGGAAGACATAAGACGGAAGAGGACGGAGAAGAGAAAGTATCAGTGGCTGTGTACCCCATTGCTGAGTGCTGCGCGCGGGCGCTGAACTCAATTCATTTTTTCTCCAACTTCGACGGTAACCAGCACTGGATTTTATCAATTTTATTTCAACGATTGAGTGCAAAATGAGCAGTGCTTGAGTAAAAGAAAGAAGATCATATCCGAATTTAGCTACCTGTCTCGTTGAGCGCGATGGCCGTACGTATGCGGATGGGGATGGGAAGCTGGGTATACATCAAATCCGGCAGAACACAGGGATCCGACGGTGTAAAGAGAAAGATAGCAAGAGAGACCGAGAGACTGCAAGGGAGGGAGAGGCAGAATGTACGTGCACCTACAACACACCCGCACTCATTCTCCATCCTCCACTTCCATCGACGCGCGAGTGCGCATCCAAACTCAAAATATACCGAGATCTACGGAGCGTGGTCCCTCCGTATCCACGTAGAAGACAGCGACACCTTCGATGATGAATGCGAGCGCGAGGATGCGTGCATGGTGCGCTCCATACGCCGCCCACGTACACGCCCGAGCCCGCACCCCTCTCCAACTCGACGGCCCGTGGGCATCCGTACGCATCCAAGGAAGACACGTGCGCACGAGAAGGGCGATGCGAGGAGGACAGTGAGGGAGAGGATGTGCTCGCACCCGCAGTGCCGCGGTAGTGCGTCCCACACCGCACCAGGTCGACGCCGGCATCACGGGGACGAAAGATAAGGTGGGGGCGAGGATGCGGGCGAAGGCGGGAACGAGGGCAAGAGCGAGAGCGAAGAAAAAGGAGGGCGGGACGAGAGCGAGTGGGCAGTATGTCACCACCTCGACCGTATGTGCGGCCGCGCCAAACCGCAGACTAATTGAGGGCGGGGGAAGAATGTATATGCACACATACCTGCACTCCGTCTCCATCGACGCGCGCCGACTCCATCTTCGTCTGCATTCCCATTCCCGGCTGCGCGTTTCTCTTTCCTCATCAAATCTGGACCTGCAGCCCCCGGCCCCATCCCCGTCCCCATCCACCTCCGTCGACAGGTGCGCGGGATGTGCGAGTGCGGGGAGGGTCGACCGCAGGTGAGTCTGGGGCGCGAACGGGTCTCGCTGCAGTCCCACTCACACACGAGGAGGGCGACTTGCGCTTCTTCCATGGGCAAGCGCATCCCGGCGAAGGTAGAGAGGGAGGGAGGGGAGGGAGCGAGGCGTGCACCCAGTGGGCTGCCCCAGCGACGAAAAAAGCGGCCTTCGCGCAATCCGAAAGAATGCGGAGAAGCCAAAAAGGCAAGCACGCAGTGAACGCGCAGCGGCTCAGCTCGAATGTCGGCTGCCCGTCCGCACACTGGAATGAGGCAGGGAGCAAGCCACAAGAGCGCGCGCGGGTATGCATCATCGATGATGAGAAGGAAGTCGACCATTCCACCCACGCCGTGATGGGCGATGCGGGAGTGCGAGGCAGCAAGGTAGATCCACAAACGCGAGGGCAAGCGCAAGCACGAGAAGGGCGTGAGCGCTATGAGGCAGTCAAAACGCGCACGAATGCGGAGAGGAATGGGGCGTGCTGGTGGAAGAAGGTGCAGTGGGTGAGAACGAAATGATAACAGCGTAGGACGGGGGGAGAAGGCCAATGCTGCTGGGCTAGAGGTACGTAGGCAGCGATTAACACTCGATGTTCTCGAAGACGTCGTAGCGTTGGCCTTGGGCAGTCTACGTGAAGGGTGATTAGTAGATATAATGAGAGGAGGAACGCATTGAACGCACCAAGAACTAGAATTGCAAGACTGATTCGGGATCCGGTGGACGTGTGGGTGCAGAGCAACGCCGCGAAGGATTACGACAATGAGTCTCGTTGCTGCATCTCACTCGTAAGTACATATGACACAACAAAAGCACAAAGAAAACGCACTGATGTCACACCCAACCTGCGAGACGTCGCGTCCACGCCTGGAATGGAGGTCGAGACCAAGGCAAACGACAAGCAGCACAGTCGTAGACATTCTCCACCATGACGCGCGGCATTTTAGACCATAATGCAGGAGGGAGCGGTCATGCCAGACGAAAGGAGGCCGCGGTAGCGATGACCAATCGCAGAGACGCGGTTGAGTGCAGAGAGTCGTCCATCGGCGATGTCGAGTTTGAAGAAGGCGATCAGCGGCTGTGCATACACCGCCACAGCGTCGTCATCCTACTTACGTCCTCCATCTCGCTGCAATTCTCATGCAGCGTTCAAATAAGACCCAACTCTTGGATTCCACCTTCTTGGTTTTACGAAAATATGATCTGTATTTTTGATGCAGGTTTGACACCACTTGCGGACCGAATATTGGGAACTCTTCGAAATGAACCAAGCTCTCCCGAGCCCCCGAATCCTCGAAACAGGCTGAAGCCGTGAACCACATTGCTGTTTTTTACCGTTGGACTCTGGCTTGTTGTCCTCCAGTGCATTCTGATTTACATTGCTTTTTCCCTCGTATTCTTGTCCTGGGTGCCCTTGCTCTCTGTGCTGCGGCATTCATCTACCCTCTGAGTCTCAAGAATGATTCTTTTATCCTGGGCTCTGCTCGGTTCTACCATACGCATCCCAGTCTCTATTATGATTCGATATCTTGCATTTTTCCCGCAATTCCTGTCTCCGATGAACGCTCAAACTGACCTGAATGTTGATACATCCGGTCTATGGGAGCCATTATAGCTTTAAAATCGCAGCCCTCCCCACCCCACAGAACCACGAACATTTATCAGCCCCATCTTCGACCTGTGGTCGGTATTTTTCTCTCCCACCTTCACTGCTTGATCTCATTCAGAGTGCACAAATATGACCGAAATTTACACCATCCTTCAAATCATTCGGCCTGCGCTGGAGAATGCAAATTATGAAGACCAGACTGAATCTCTCTCTTAATGGCCGAATCAAGCGGGGGCGCACATTAACTTACTGAGTCTTGCCTCTGCAGATCCACTCTACAATTCTGCGTTAAACCCCCAAATTATTTTGCTCTTGTGCGATATGAGACGGTTTATTCTTAGCGCCTTATATCTACGACGACATATTCGTGCATCTCACACTCATTGTGCCGAAGCAGTTGAGCGTGATTTCCTCGCCGTTCCCAGAAATAGAACTCCCACTGCTAACATAAACAGAAAGTAGCACACCGAATCGTTTTAAGGGACCTCCTCGGTGCATTCCGTTGGTAATTTAGTTATGGACAGTGAAATTTTTAAGAGGCTAATTACCGAGCCATAACAAAGTATACAACCCTTTTCACAAGTGTGTGTGCGGACCGAATGCAATAGTCCTTTTTCAAAGACAACGTTATCTCCCGCTGCCCACGCTCACGCCTGAGAGATCCTTTTCACGCTGGAATATTGATGTTCACGTCGTCCACAGATCGAATATTGCTCCAGCCTCTTGCTGAGCTCCCGAATGGTTTTCCGATTTTCTGGCCCATCCTCTGCAGGGCATGGTACGAGTCCCGATGGACCTAATGCTGCTTCAGTCTGCCGTGGCATCTCGAGATGAAGGATTCATGCACGTCTGATGCACCTGTGTGGATGTATCTCCGAAAACCACCCACTGTCCGAATACGACTCTATAAATCTTCTGTGGCGTATCTGTCTCAAATATCTGGGTGGAACCTATCTCGAACCTTCTATTGCCGAGAGTCAAAACATTGACACAAGTTGGATATATTTTCTCATTATTCAGATCGCTGTTCTGCCCCAATGTCTTCCTTCCTCGCCGTTTTGGGGAGGATTTCTCGAATAGTCTAGTGGCATGGCATTTCGAAATTTCTTTATCATGTCTGGTAAATCCGGATCCGACTCTAGGTCCGGGCTTTGTCATCTTCATCTTTCTCCGCATAAATATTGGTGATTACTTCCATGGTTAATTATACTTTGGCAACTAATTCTACGTCCCAGTTTGCCAGAATTTTATACCTCTGATGATCCATATTGATATTGCTATCTATGGCCAGACAGGTCTGATCTTTGCTCTGGAAATTGAGAGCAGCCATGGTCTGGACTGATTTTAAATACCAGCAAAGACTCATGTCCGAAATTAATTCAAAGAAAAGCATATTTGTGTTTGACAAATTATGTGATTCATTGGACCTCTTGCATCTTTACCAGGTCATGTCACAGTACTGAGTGGATATATTCACATTGATGTTACAGCTGCTAGTTAAATTTTTCTTATTCACTATAAATATGTAGTACAACGGAAAAGCATATATATGGGAAACACTATGATTGAGTCAAGCCCTCAGACGCCTCCTCATCTGAACCTTCTGAATTTTCACTGACAGAACCTTCCGGTGCTTCCTCATAGTCGCGAACATATGTCTCAAGCTCCTCAGCCTCAAACAGTTTACCAAGACAGTGGTACGTTGATGCTAAATTCCACATAGTGTGCAAGGTGTCTGGATGATTGACACCTAGAATCTGCTTCTTCTTCTCTAGCACAACAACTTCAAGCTCTTCTGCCTTGTGGAACTCCCCTAGGTGCCAGTATGTTGATGCCAGATTACCCATAGTCAGAAGAGTGTCTGGATGGTCATCACCAAGAACCTGTTTTCGCTTCTCCAGCACGACAACTTCAAGCTCCTCTGCCTGCTTGAGTTTGCCTAGATGGTTGTATGTTGCAGCCAGATTCCCCATAGCTCGAAGAGTGTCTGGATGGTCCTCACCAAAAGCCTGTCTCTGCTTCTCCAGCACTACAACTTCCAGCTCCTCTGCCTGCTGGAATTTGCCTAGATGATTGTATGTTGTAGCCAGATTCCCCATAGCCTGAAGAGTATCTGGATGGTCCTCACCAAGAACCTGTTTTCGCTTTTCTAACACAGCAACACCAAGCTCTGCAGCCTTGTGGAACCTGCCTAGGTGCCCGTATGTTGATGCCAGATTCACCATGGCTCGAAGAGTGTTTGGAGGGTCATCACCAAGAACTTGTTTTCGCTTCTCTAACACAACAACCTGCAACTCCTCTGCTTTCTTGTACTGGCCCAACCCCTTATATGTTAATGCCAGATATTCCATAACCCAAAGTATATGTGGATGGTCATCACTGAGCACCTGTTTTTGCTTTGATAGCTGGGCAAGATAAAGTCTCTTGGCTTCCTCATACTGTGCTACATTATAATATATGATTCCATATTGTGAACCAAAATCCACAACCACTTGCTGGTTGCCATGCCTCAAGCAGTCGATATGGGAAATTAATCTCAGACTAGCAAGTTGTCGATGGTCATAAGGGATTTCTTGAATGGACATGCCCATTATGGCTGCCATGATGGAATGGTATGACTGTTGGTCTGTGATTGTTGTTCGACTCCAGCTATGCACTAGTGGATGAATTGAGAAAGATTTTCTCTTCGGATCAAAGGTCATCAAAGAATAGGCCTTGATTTCGTTTGTCACTTTGAGGAAGCAAAGAGTATCCCATTCACCTGCAGGCTCAGTGAACTGTGCTAGGAACTCCAGTGGTTTTTTCAGTTCTTCTCTAGATGGCATGGCCCATTGGAATCTATATGCTGCAGCCCTGCTAAAGATATCCTCTGAAATTCCATCTCTATGGAGAAATGAACAAAGCTGCAGGAACATCGCAGCCAGTGGACTGAGCTGGTCAAAGCTCATTTGCCATGTTGTGTACACTGTCCAGGCATAGTTGTCATGGCTCTGAGCCGGCCTTTCCCTCAATAGTTGGGCTTGATTCTTCACGTAGATGTCTAAATAACTGCCGAGGGCTCCTGACTGTGAGATAAATGCTCCTGCTTGCACAATTGCCAGAGGAAGGCAGCACAATTCCTTTGAAACATCACTTTCAATGAAGTGGCAAAAAATGAACCTCAACTCACCTTCACAATCTCAGCGGCAATTCTTTCAGTGGCTAATGAATTCTCTTGAGCAGCACTTTTGAGTAATAGTTCCATGGCATCTGTCTCCTCCATATCAGACACAGCAGAGTTCGCTCCAGCATAGACACAGAGCCCAGGGTTACGTGTTGTGATGATAATATTTCCATGAGTGCACTGGGGTATAAATCTGTTCAGGTCAATCTTCGGATCATCGGCATTGTCATAGAATAGCAGCCAGTCTTCCTGGTTGGTTGTGAGCCACTTCAATGCATCCTGAGAAGAGCTGCCAATATTTTTCAAGGTTGCTATGGTCTTCAACCCGGTATCAATTGTTGCTGTTGTGCTGGCATCTAGGAAAAACTTGTCTGTGAAGCTAGACCCATGATGATCAATATGGGTATTTACTTGTCAAATTTCCAACTCACAGTGATGAGTCATTGATAAACTTCAGTCCAATTTGTGTTTTTCCTGCACCACCTAGCCCATGCAGAACATAAATGTGTTGCTTCCCAATGTTCTGGTTGAAAAATTGATGCATCTTGTTAAGGATTGCTCGTCTGCCATGGAAAATTCTGGAAGGTGGAGGGCAATTGTTAATCTGTTGAGCAGCTTGATCTGCAGAGATACCTGTAAAACACAGGTGAAAATAGAGCAACATGATTAAAATGGGAATCCTACTGGGTGGCATCATGGTTGTATGAAAATAATTCAAATTTCCACCAATGAATGTCCCACCATTAATTACTCTCTGCTCCTGGGATCGGTCATCCCAAAGTTGGCAACTGGTACCAGCAACAGAACCTATGCCTGGCAATGTAGGTTCACCAAATGGCCCTGTCAACAGCTGCAAGTTGGACATTGGTGTAATTTGGGGTTCCATTTCCTCTGAAAATATCTGGGTGGAAAAGAGTGGATTTGGAAGAAGTCCAGTCAATGTCAACCCAAATGGGTTATCAGAGGATGAAATCTCGCTGAAACCCTCTGGAGTGCCTGTGATGGGTGCAAAGCTGGACAAGGGATGTTCAGAACCCGTAGAATTCATCGATTCATAAAACTGTTCATGATATCCAGCAGTGAAATCTTGTGAGGCATGTGAGGCACTGAATGACCCCAAGAAGTGATGAGAATTAAACTCATGTTCCTGTGGGGCAAATGTAAATGGCGGAGAGTTTGAGAATGATGGACCAGATGCAACAACGGTAGCTTCATTGGCAAGAAGGAGGGATGAGCTCTGTGTCCGATTCAGAATCTGTGGGCGGCGAGAAACATCTTTTTGGCTTCATCAGATCTTGTTGATTATATCGACCAGGCAACATACCATACGGTTGAATCCTCGCAGCTCCAAATCCTCGGTCATTCCTTTCCACCCCTAATAACTCCCGACTCGAGCCTTCTGCCACAAACTCCAGTGCACCGATATTTTGCGTGGGCATGAGCTGCAGAGGATGGATAATATTCATGTCCCCTGCATTGTCGACGAAAGTCCCGCCATTGATTTGGACCCCAGAGGCAGAAGTGAAGAGTGGCATGAGGGAAGCAGAAGAGGGTGGGAGACACGTCACTCGCCAAGAAGCTGTTGTAAGGCAGTGCTCTATTGCTGCCGAGCTCCGCTCTAAATACGGCGCTTATTTTACATCGCGCGCTTATTTGACCGGACCTTTTATTTATGATTTTTCATATGTCATCTAGGTACACAACCCTGAAAAGTCTACTTCCTCGGTCAGAAGCAAAAAATTCACGTGTGCGGTGAGACATATTGCACTGGTTTGCATGATGGATATCAATTTCCTGTCACATAGTTCAACAGCTGTCAATCGCAATTCAGTTTTCTGGACTCCGAAAATATTCTGGCTGTGCCGCAGTGCAACACTGTAGTGGTCCTACAGCTGCTGAATATAGTTTTTGTGTTTTCTGAGAGTAGTACGGGCAATAATTAAGTGAGCCCATTGTAATGATTCTTCCGTCCGGAGTGTTTGAAGTCATACTGCACAGCTAAGGTCGAGGGGATAAAATATCCATCATGAAGGCGCGGGTGCCCGCACTCCCAGGTTGTACCGACTTGAGCCGGAAAATTGCAGCAGTCGCGTCATTGCTTACATGGTAATTCAACTGCACATTCCAGCCAGCTTTTCCTAGGTTTTACCCCGCCGTCCAGGGCCAAATTTGAGCCAGATAACAATACACGCGGGGTCAGATGAGGCTCTGGATATTATGTAGAGTCTCAACCTGATGCCGCGATTCTGCATGCGTTTGTTTGAAGACAAAGCCCAACTCAGAGGACTCGAAGAGAAATTGAAAACCAAGACCCCAGGATACATTACCCAGGAAGAAGAAGTGAAATTTGGAAGTGTTCTCGAGCGCCGAAACATGCTATATCATGCAGGACACAGTCTAGAATTCCTGCAGATTGCGTAGATTCACGAGGGTGTAATTTGGGCATGCACCATGTTTCAAACAACAATCATTCTTCTCATACTGGTACTAATATACCATTAATAATTCAAGCGGCACTCGACTCTCGGCGTGGTTTCGTATTCAAGTCCTAGAGAGGGTACAGCTCAAGAGTTCAACAAAATCTCCGAGAGATTTATTCGTCTCAGAGGAGAGCCGTCATGATCAAAGCCGAAGGCCGACTCGGACGAAAGAAACAGAGCTCTGCAGATTCGGAGAGCCGGAGGAAAGAACAGCACCAACTGCCCATAGACTAGGACGCCGAATCAAGTCTGGATGAACTCTGTGCTTCACAAGGAGCACGCACAAGCCAGAAGACGGAGAAGAGAACTGCTCTGCTTGAGCATCCAAAGCTAGATTTTATAATGTTTATACATCTTTTTCAATCGATTCAGCCTCCGGAGATAGCCTACACTGAGATATATCAATTTTATTTCATTGGTTGGGCATAAACTAGAAATAGGTACGCAAACTAACATGGACGAAGGGTCCTAATTTATCCTCGGTGGTCGCACACGTGGATGGAACGGAGACGTAGACGCGGTAAGATATAGATAAGTATGCCGGGGAATGGTACCGTAGTGCAGGAGGCGGAGGAGGGTGCAGATGCGGGGCCAAGACAAACATTGGAATCTTCATCCCCACCTCCACGGACGTCCGCACCGAGTCATATCCAGCCAGTCGGCATGTGCGCATGCGTTTCTCTGCGTCCGTAAGCCGTATTCCACGAGCAAAGCGAGGAAGCACAACCCCGACATCGACGTCCATTGTGCACGCCCGCGCCCACGTGTGCATGCAGTAGCGCAGTGCCTTCAAGATGAAGCCAAAGCTAGCCGCGCTCGATGACGGGGAGGACGGGGCTGAGGGCGAGGACAACGCGGGGGTGGGGAGAACATATGTCCAGACCCTCTGCACCTCCGTCTCCATGCGCATGCGCAAGAACCATCGACAGGTGTATGCGGGAGCGGCGGCGACAGCTTGACCTGTTTCGACGTCTACCTCTCGCGCGCAGGGCGGTATCGGCACTGTAGGTGCACCCGCACTTCTTCATTCCCATCTCCAACGGCATTAACATCTCCACTGAGATGTGTGAGTGCGCGGTATCCATTTCTATCTCGTTCTCCATCTCCATATTCCAGTCGACCATCTGCGTGCACCTCTCCGTCTCCATTTCCACCTCCATCCCCAACTCCAGCTCTTTCGAGATGCGCGCAAGCAAGATGGACAAGTGCGCATTGGCGTCAGCATCGTAAATAGATAGCGCGGAGTGCACACCCTGCCTTTGGTCGCGCTCCACAAGGCGCCGTCGTTGGGCCCTGCAGCTGTGCGCGAGTGAGGCGGGGACGGATGCTGAAGGGCGCAGTGGGGCACGGGTGCAAGCTGCGGCAGAAGTGCATGCTTCAGCGCCTCGCGGTGAACCAGAGACTACCCACGAACCCGCGCGAAGAGGACGCCAGAAGCAGCTCAGCATCGGCTCTGCGTGTCCGTGCACGGAAAGAACGCGGGTATGTGTCCGCGCGAATTCCAGGAGAGAGCGTGTACTTGGGTGTATCGATAGGCCGATGAAATCCACGCGATAGACACCGGAGGAGACGCGGGGAGGTAGGTGCGTGGGGGAGGGCTCAAGGGACGCGAGTACAGTATGTATTCGGTGCGAGCAACGGCGTGAACCCGCTGAATGAATTGGCACAGAAAGCCGCGACGGGTACGGAGGAGAACAGAGCATGCGGAGAGGAGGTTTATGCGGTGGTTTAACGACCTAGCAGGAGTTGAGGGGTAATGGGACGACATTGTAGGTAAAGTACCAGGTTGCCTTCGAGGTTCTCGAGGGTATGGTACCGGTGGCCTTGGAACGCTAAAACACGCCAGTTAGGACTATGGGAGCAGAGGGAAAATGCTGGTAACGCACTGAATGACATTTGAATAAGAAGGAATCCGACGCGGTGGCGAGATACACCAGACCTGCGACCTCTTTCTCGGGCTTGGACACGGAAACTGTGCTGCACAATGGTTTGTAGAGTCCGTGTGGTTGGTGCACAGCGAGACAGCTGGGATCAAGACAACGGTACCGAGGATGCTTGTCGTCGCTGGGGTGGACTCGTAAGTACGCTGCGGACGACAACAAAGTAAGGGCAAGACAAAGAGACTCACAGATATCGTGTCGGCAGAGTCCTTCCGCGCCCAGAAAGTCAGCGACGCCATATGGATGGAAGGGAGCCGGTCTGTATCGTGAGGAGCCACCGTGGCATCCAGGAGTTCCAACGTTCCATGCCGGGACGGAGCCTGAGGTCGCAGAGAACGACAAAGTACAGTGATACGCTATGCCAGCGATATTCGCCACAGCAGTGAATCATCAATTCATTGAGGCAGGGGGCGGTTATCCGAGAGGGGAGGCGAATTTGAATGGCATGGACTCCGGCCGAATCCAGCCAGTCGCGCACCGACGATCGCGCAAAAGCAAAAGTTGAGAGAGGATCAAGAGAGAAGCCGGCCATCAGCGGCTGTGCATGCACCGCCACAGTTCCCTCTCCGCTCCTTCCCATGCGCACTCTTTTAAAACCGGCTTCTCTCTGTCGCGGGACTCTGGAACACGACTTGTGCAGGCAGCTCTACCAGATTGCCTCCGTGCCCACTGTCACCAAGACCTGCGCCGAGAAGCACAGGGCCATCCTCATCAACCTCGCCATCGGCCTCGGCATCCCTCTGCTTCAGATCCCTTTCCGTGCGTCTCTTTACCGCTCTTCAGGACATCGGCCGTCTCAGCGAGACCTACGAGACACCCCTTGCCGTTGTCCTCTTCCACCTCTCCCCATCCTCATCGGCACGTCTCCGCCATCTAATGTGGTGCGTCCCCTTTCCCTCTTCCCTCTTTATACCCCACTAACCCACCTTTCTTTTTTCGTAGTCCTCAGCATCAAATCCTTCTACAACTCCCGCTCCCGATTCCGGCTCCTCCCCTCCGCCTCCGTGCGCGCCAAGCTCAACCTAGACAGGTACCTCCGCCTCATGGCGCTCGCGTCCACGGACCTCCTCCTCACCTCGCCCCTGGGCATCTGGTTCTCTAGGTGAACGTGCGCGTCTTTTGCCTCAGCCCGTGGATCTCCTGCCGACACGCACAGTAACTTCTCGCGGGTGATGCAGGTGCCCGGGATTTATTAGCGTGCGGACCCGTATAGCGCGGCGAGCGTGAAGACGCTGAGGTGGGCAACGCTGCCGTGTGCGCTTTTGTTCTTTGCCTATTTTGGGTTTGTGGATGAGGTGATCAAAAACTACTGTGGAGCCTTTCAGTTGAGAGGAGGGTAGGGTATACGAGTGCGGGGTCGTCGGGCTCAGTTCGACTGGGTGCGTTTGCCTCCTTCGTTTTCTCTCATTCATGCTTATCTCCCCTCTTTTAGTGCAACATCGAAATCCCCCCTCTCTTCCTCGCGTGGAGCTACCATCCCCGTCTTCATCCGAAAAGACACCACCCCAAAGCGGGAATCATTCGACTCCTTCTCCGATATGTCCGCATCCTATGGCGGGGTGTCGCTGCTCGAGTACGATGCGAAGAAGGCACGCGCGCTCGCGGCGGGCGAGTATGACGGTGGGGAGGAGCTGATGCTGGGCGACGTGAGTGCGATGCTGCTGGATTATGAGGAGAGTGATTATTCCTCATCCGTGCCGTCGTCGGATACGGAGAGCGTGGGTGGGGAAGAGGGGAGGCGGAGATCGAGGTGTTATCTTTGCACCGCGCGAGCGTGGGCGTGCACGTCCCCACGACGCTGTCCCCGCTGGAGAACGTCCACTGATGTGCCGATGCCTGTCGTGGTACGAGACGCGGCTGATATCGTTTGATCTGTCCTCTCCCTTCCACCTTCCTTTCAACTTCCCTGACATGCACACCGACCCCGATCCGACCCGCACACCAAGCTATGCCTCCGAAAACTCACTCATATGTATATCGTTACGCAACCATGACTCTCCCCACCTACCAAATGTATCTGTAGCACCCCAACGATTCGACCACATCCCATTATACCTGTTTATTCATTCATCTATGTATACTATATACTGGAACGAAGAACGTTCATACATCTTTGGTGTGATTATCCGAGTCGTTCTCGGTTCCAAGCACGCGTTTTTGAGTTGTCTGAGTATAAATTGGAGATGTGTTTGAGTGCTTTTGGGTTCTTGTGAAGTGTTTGTTGGGCTGGACTTGGTGCGAGTAAATTCGACTTGTGAATGTTGAGGAAGTGGGAAAGTTGAAGGGCTATTTGTACCTGTTAGTGGAGGGTTTTGGACGCGTTGGGTCACGTGCACGTGTAGCGAACCGCTGGTCTGTGGTTTCAAGTAACTAGTTCTAAGTTAAGCGTCAACGAAAAATGAGGGATAATCTCACGCACGCCGCAAAGAATAGTTAGGATTGATTGAATGAATAGAGCCTGGAGTCGTTTGAGTCTGGCGTGCCGAAATTCAATAGCACCACACTGGCGCTCTCACTTCACTGTCATCAGTTCCCGAGTTCTCTGGGTCGTGTCGGAGAAACTCAAAATGCTCATGTCGCACCTGAGGTACTTAAAATTAATTAAACATATGGCTTGATACACATAGAGTATGTTCTGATTTCAGCATCCGGAAGTCGTCAGTGTGGGACTGAGGGGCTAGTCGGAGAAACTCGAAGAAAAGGGTGAAAATTCGGGTTTAACTGGCGCTTGCTGTCAATGCAACCATCAGCAAAACCTGATTTTGCTCCGTAGTTGCCAAACTAGTAGGACTACACAGAACTACATATCAACTATAGGCAAATACACAGTACTACGGACGGCTATCTACATGTTACCATAAACTACAGTAATCAGGTTTTGCTGATGGCGTGGTTCCTGAACATTCTTGGATTCAGTTAGTTACATAGAAATTATAGAAGACCATTCTCGACGCTGCTGGGACGTGCGTGACGAGAACGAAGAACCGACGAAGACCGGAAGTATGGAAACTGATGAGAGGAAACAGTTCAATGATGACACTGATCCGCCAAAAGCAACCCAGCTGAAATATAAGTAAACCAAGCAACCTCGGAGATCTGTGTATGTGTATCAAGCAGCCTATTTAAATAATTCAAAAGACCGCTGCTCAAACATCATAACGAGATTCTCGTATTGCAAGTACACTCTGTTCGGGGACGTGCGACGACAACGAAGAACCACCGTTACCAGAAGTATAGAAAATGATGAGAGTAAACAGCTCATATGTAGTCGACTTCAGAAAATTTCACGCACTAGGTGCTATAGATATCGAGAAGAGACTAGCAGTTATAACTCACCCATTTATCGCCAGGAAGCTCATTACCTGTCTCCCCGAAACCAACTCCAAGCCGCCGGGCTTGAAATTGTTCCTCTTGGGAATCAAAATTGTTCGTCTATTTTCCAGGGATGGCCTCGTTATCCGTACTTTGAGTACATCGTGGCGCTAGTCCCGCATCCTCCTCGGATTTTCCCTTCCGTACTCCGTCTCTGATATGATTGGACTTCGACCTCTGTTACACCATTGGTCGTATTCAAGTCCTGCTATTCTTTTCACACCCGGATGACCAAACTTGCGTCGAAGTCCTACATAACAATAAAAATGAAATCAACACCATCCGCACGACTATCAAAACTCTGCAATCGCGGGCTCCCCGCTAACTCTAGTACAGGATGGTTAATTTCTTTATTCATTCCACACTACTTGGCCACTGTCAAATCCTGCCCGCTGAACTCGGCAGAAAAATCTACGGATACCGAGTTCATTGCGTCTACACCATCCTTCACCGCGTCAAGCTAAACTTACTACTGGATCAATCCCTCAACGGCCCAATCTGACTGTATGGATTCCATACCAGTTGGGCTGCAAGATTCCACTCTACTTTAAAGGACGAGGTATTCCCTTCATTCTCATAAATGATGAAGTATCAATACTCTTGGCGATTCGACGCTATTTGACGCGTGTTGGCTCGAGCAGGTGTGGATTTAATCGACGGCTCTGCTTTTCGACACTCACAATGTTTCCTCCAGGAAGCGCGATATCCGTGCCTTTCTCGAGGAAATGATCAGGACCCCGAATACGGAGAGCAGAAACAGCGTCCATGCGGAATTTATTTTAGGTGTCTCTTTGCGATTGGTGCCTTCGGTTGAAAGAAACATCTTCAGAACGAGACACGATGGAGTGTCCGAATCCGATAAGTAATACGTCTCTCCTAGACGGGCTGATCGAGACTTACCGCATCGAACCCTGGAGAAGATATGCAGCATCATTTTCCGATCTCGCCCACAATGGTAAGTTCTGAGAGTTGCATTCAATGGACCCGACGGCCGGCAGTTCAACCGCAGGCGATTATCCTAGGGGCCTCGTCATCAAACCTATTGAACATTTGGTAACCGATGGACGGTGCTACCTCTTTTGTCACAGAACTCATGATCAAACTCAATATCCAGGACTCCGTGTTTTTATTTTCGGGGGACTCAATATTTCTTGGAGGCAGATGCCTGCCGAAACTTCTCTCTCGGTATCAACTACCTCTTCCGCCACCATCAGCCCAGGTCTCTATAAGTTGCGATAAAATTCGAGGTTGAGCGGTGGAGAATTGTATAGCCATGTCGAATCCAGAGTCGGAAAATAGACGATCAGCCCAGGTCAGAAGTGGCCACAAAAGCTCGCAATTCAAGTCCTGAGGAATCGAATGCAGGTCCGTAGGATTCAGTCTCAATGAAGGACATGAAGACGGAGACGGAGATCCCGAAAAAAAAGAACGCAGAACTCCATAGGAACAGGACAATAAAAATAATCGACAGGAATGTCAGTGTTCAAATAACTACGAGTCAAGCCCGCAGGATGAGATTGCTCAAAGAAACCGGCAGTAGCCGATTCAGACTTGAACGCGACATGACTGTGCACATCGGGGCGGAACTTGAACGGAGCAAGCTGAAAAGGAATACAGAGCAATTCCGAAACCTAGGAGGGTGCGATGCCGAGGATCATTGAACATTGAACTTTGAGGAATCATCCAGCCACTGGCAGGCTTTGGTATCGGTCGGGATACAAAGCAGATATTTGGGCTCAAAGGAGGAGCGATGGCAGTCTAAGCGCTACAACTACAAATTCACCTTCAGCTGTATTCCCATGCTGGCTCCCAAAGGAGGTGAAGACCTAGAATCTTGGAATGGCAGGCGAGCAAGCATTTGAAGTGTCGGTCTTCTTGCTTTGACTGAAGCCAAGATTTACAGTAAGCGGAAATCTGGTTTCGTATTAAATTTCTCTGGTCAGAGGTACAAACAAAGATAAGTCAAGGACGAAGCAGTGGAGAGGTTGTACAAAGAGAGCCGGAAAGAAATTGTGGATGGAGGTCTCAAGGCTCGGTAAGGGAACAGCAACATGTCGAGTCAGGACGCGGAATTACTTCAGATGGATCGCAACAAAGAGTAGGCTGCAGGAAGACCCAACACGGAAGACTCAAGAGGCAGAAGAGAAAATGTCAGTGGCTGTGTACCCCACTCACTGAGTGCCGCGCGCGGGCGCCCAGAGCTGAACTTGATTCATTTTTGTTACCCCTTTGACGAGGGCCCGCATCATGCCTGAATTTAGCTACTAGTACTTATCTCGTTGAGCGCGATGACCGTGCATGTGTGGATAGGGGATGAGGATGGAGGCGGGCATACATGGCGTACATCAAATCGTGCAGAACATAGGGATCCGACCGAGTTTAAAGAGAAAGAAAAGAGAAAGTTAGCGAGACTGAAGAGAGGGGGTGCAAGGGAGGGGGCGGGCAGAATGTACGCGCACCCACAGTGCACCCACACGAGTTCTTCATCCGCACCGTCATCAACATGCGAGTGCGCATCCACAGCCAAAAGTATACCCAGACCCGCGGAGCGCGCGGCGTCCGTATCCGCGTAGGAAAAAGACGGTAATGCCGGGCGGATACGCACGAACACCCCGCTTGGATAGCTCGATGATCGCGAGAGTGGTACGCACAAACGTACGCAGGCACCCACACGCGTACCCGTCTCGATCTTAACGTCCTCTGCGTAGCGCATATGCATACTGCGCCGGCTGCGCAGGAGGAGGATTATGAGGACGACGGTGAGGCAAAGGAGTTGCTCGCACGGGCACCCGCGCTTCTTCATTTCTGCGAGTGCGCGAGTGCGGACGCGTAACGCCGCAGCTTGAAGGGTACGCGTCCCGTACCACGCCAAGCCGACGCCGGCATCACGAGGACGAGGAGTAAGGGGGGGGCGAGAGTGTGGGCGAAGGTGGGAACGAGGGCGAGAGCGAGAGCGAAGGCGAAGGTGGGTGGGCAGAACGAGAGGGTACCAAGCCGCAGACTAAGCCTGAGGGTGAGGGAAGGATACATGCACACGCGTACCTGCACTCCGTCTCTATCGACGCGCGCCCACTCCATCTCCATCTGCGTTCCCATCTCCGTCTCCCCGCTTCTCCATCTTGCTCAAAACAGCATTCGCATCTGCGTCGGCATCTCTATCCCCTTCTATCGACAGACGCACGGTATGCGCAGGTGCGGCAAGCGAGGCAAGGAGGGAGGTAGCGGCCGCAGCTGAGTTCGGGGCGTGAACGTGTTCCGCTGCTGCTCCCACTCGCGCACGAGAAGGGCGACCTCCATCACACACCCCGGCGAAGGCGAAGAGGGGAGTGAGCGCGCGTAAACGAAAAGAGCGCGGAGAACCCGAAAAGACAAGTACGCAGAGCATACCGGAGCAAAGGGTCGTCTGCGCGTCCGCATGCCGGAATGAGGCAGGGAATTCGCCTGTCCGCAAGCCATAAGGTGGCGCACGGGAATGAGGAGGAATTCGGCGGCACAGCTCCCATGCGGCGAGGGAGATCCACGAACGCGGGGGTGAGGGCCAGCGCGAGGGGGAGGTGAGCGCCATGAGGCAGTCGAAGCACCCACGAATGCGGAGTAGAATTGGGCGCTGGTGGAGGAAGGCGCAGGGGGGACGATGCGGAGGGAGGTTGATGCTGCTGGGCTAGAGGTACGTGGGCAGAGATTGACACTCGGCTTTCTCGAAGATGGCGTAGCGGTGGCCTTGGGCGATGAATTCTACCTGAAGGTGATTAGTACAGATAAGGAGAGGAGGAAGGCAGGGAACGCACCGAGGGCATCTGCAGCAATAGAATTCCGAGATCGATTCAGCCAGGTGGGTGCAGAGTGACGCCGCGAAGGATTACGACAATGAGTCTCGTTGCTGCATCTCACTCGTAAGTACATATGACACAACAAAAGCACAAAGAAAACGCACTGATGTCACACCCAACCTGCGAGACGTCGCGTCCACGCCTGGAATGGAGGTCGAGACCAAGGCAAACGACAAGCAGCACAGTCGTAGACATTCTCCACCATGACGCGCGGCATTTTAGACCATAATGCAGGAGGGAGCGGTCATGCCAGACGAAAGGAGGCCGCGGTAGCGATGACCAATCGCAGAGACGCGGTTGAGTGCAGAGAGTCGTCCATCGGCGATGTCGAGTTTGAAGAAGGCGATCAGCGGCTGTGCATACACCGCCACAGCGTCGTCATCCTACTTACGTCCTCCATCTCGCTGCAATTCTCATGCAGCGTTCAAATAAGACCCAACTCTTGGATTCCACCTTCTTGGTTTTACGAAAATATGATCTGTATTTTTGATGCAGGTTTGACACCACTTGCGGACCGAATATTGGGAACTCTTCGAAATGAACCAAGCTCTCCCGAGCCCCCGAATCCTCGAAACAGGCTGAAGCCGTGAACCACATTGCTGTTTTTTACCGTTGGACTCTGGCTTGTTGTCCTCCAGTGCATTCTGATTTACATTGCTTTTTCCCTCGTATTCTTGTCCTGGGTGCCCTTGCTCTCTGTGCTGCGGCATTCATCTACCCTCTGAGTCTCAAGAATGATTCTTTTATCCTGGGCTCTGCTCGGTTCTACCATACGCATCCCAGTCTCTATTATGATTCGATATCTTGCATTTTTCCCGCAATTCCTGTCTCCGATGAACGCTCAAACTGACCTGAATGTTGATACATCCGGTCTATGGGAGCCATTATAGCTTTAAAATCGCAGCCCTCCCCACCCCACAGAACCACGAACATTTATCAGCCCATCTTCGACCTGTGGTCGGTATTT
>JARJLF010001748.1:0-63646 GCA_029378395.1 Mycena leptocephala
GATGCCATTCAAGTCCTGGAGCTGGGCAAAGGACTTTGGAACACGCAGTTTCGGCCGGTCATCTCTGCCCGAATGTTAGCACATCGGTTACAAAGGAGAGGAGACGGACTCTTCGAGCGTGGGCAGGGCGAGCCAGAGAATAGAACCAAGTAGCAGGGTGCTTGCCAGGAATATGCAGACCATCTTGAGAGTAGCATTGAAGATGAGGCGGCGCGACGAGGGGCGGTGGGTGCCGGCGGTCGAGCCATAGGAGGGCGTCGTCGGTGTATTTATTGGGGTGTGGTCGCCGACATTGTGAAGAGTGTACTCGCTGGCATTCTGGTGCGCGAGCGACAACGGCGCTGGACGATTAGTGGGACGCATTTACCCCTTTCTCGGTGACAAGAAGAGACAGAGCCAGAAACAGAAACGTTTCGGTTTCATCACCGGCATTCTGTCTGTCATATGACTTATCCATTATACCGAAAATCCGAGAGTATATATGCTACCAAGGACAAAGTGGAGGGAAAGAGGACTACTGCGAAAGGTTTTTTTTTATGGTTCAGCGATCACCGCTCTAATGCGTACGTTTTCGAGACTCTCAAGCTTCGACCAAGTATTCAAACATTCAAAACACATTCTGTGGAATTGCTCACAGCTTTTTGGGGGAGGATCGCGATGTGGAAGCCAAGTTATTTCCGCTTCAACGGCGTTCCCAGCGAGCATTTGCGCGAGGAAAGGAAACTAGCAGAAAAATAAAGTTGTTACCACGCGTTCGAAAGTGGACTTTGTTGCAACCGGAAATCAGCGAGAAAGAAAATTCAACGGCGCCGTCGTTTCGACAGGTTGAACGATGGGACTGGGCGGTATGCGTAGTTCGTTGTCAGAGAAAGATGGGGTTAGGGTTTGATCAAAGAAATACACCAAAAATGTGGTGGAATACCTTCCGACGATGAAGAGGGAGGGGCGGGCTCAAGAATTCAATCGGCTTCATTCCATAGCAAAGCGTAGCGCTGTCTGCTCTGGGTCGCATGTATCATATGCATAGACGCGCCAAAAAACATAGTAACAGCAAACTCGTGCGCCGCCTGTCCCCCGCGGCTGCATCCTCGTCCATTCAGATGTTGAGCTTCGTCCCTACAGGCGCCGTCAGCATTCATCGAAATCATAGGAAGGAGCAGAGGCGTACTGCGCCAGTGCCGTCTCTTAGCATTGTACTATAGCGCATAATCTAAGTCAAGCTTTCGCGCGCAAAAAAACTGCGGACGCACCTGGATTTTTGTGTCGGTCTTGAGACGGAACCATTGAGGGATCGGCCTGGTACCCAGTCAGTCTAGCAAAAGCACATAGAAGAAAAACAAACCGGTTCTGACGACCCGCCTTTGCCAGGATTCTTTTCGTGCGGAAGGTCTTTTGGGAAGGCTGTGGATGTATTAGCCTCTATTCAAGGTGCAGACGGCGGGAGACGCACCATACTGTCTCGCCTGGTCGTGGAGTGCGATGATGAGAAAATAGAGTTTGGTACTGTTACAGTTGCTGGCCGTGTTTGGCACGGGCGTCTGACGCTCACGTGCTCACCCCTCTTCTACCTGTACTTCACGATGCGCGTCGCTACCTGGTTGTCGTCTGTCCTCTTCGCTGCGGTCGTGCTGGCCGCAGACCCGCCAACCGAGCTCCAGATCGAGACCACTTTCCTCCCCGAAGAATGCCCCACCAAGGCAGCAAAGGGCGATAGTATCAAAGTTCACTATGTAACATCATCATCTCTCCGTTGCCATTCTGCGACCAACCCAGCTATAGACCGGTACCCTCTTCTCCAACGGCAACAAGTTCGACTCCAGGTCTGCTCTCCCATTTATTCCGTATGAACAATACCTCATACGCTCGCTATAGCCTTGACCGCGGCCAGCCGCTCCCGCTCACACGTACGTGGCATACCTTCTTATATTTCTAATCAATAACCACTCCGCGCAGTCGGCGTCGGTCAAGTCATCAAGGGCTGGGACGAGGGCCTCGTCGGCATGTGCCTCAACGAGAAGCGCACCCTCACCATCCCGTCCGACATGGCCTACGGTCAGTTCCACCTATGATTTTTATTTTTTATTTAATCGCCCCCAGGCTCGCGTGGCTTCGGCTCCGTCATCCCCGCCAACTCGGCCCTCGTTTTCACCGTCGAGCTCGTCGGCCTGGACAGCAAGGTTAGCCACGAGGAGCTGTAGTCGCACGTCGTCGTCATTGTCAATCATGTTGTCTCCCTTGCATTTCCATCCAGCGCATTCAGCAGGAATTAAAATTGCGCGACGCCGCACGGGCTCGTTTTTGCACCTCCGCCCAGCGCTACCGAAGCCCATTCGAGTTTTGCTGGAAAGAATCGTGTTCGACGGTCTTGTGCACATAAGCCGATATTTTTTGTTTTGTTTTTTGTTTCAACTACTGTATTTTTATTTCTGTTTCGCGTGCGCCTAAGTTTCCCTCTACTGTCGCAAGCTGACACGAGCCCGAATTGACCATATTTGACTTGGTGAGATGAAACTGGTTCATTCCTGGGTCTGAAATCCCTACAGCGTACGTATGGACATGGAATCCTCTCTGGTCCGTGTACAGATCCTTCAAGCCGTTTAGCTTGTGAAGAAGCGTCTGTCCGCAAGCTTTCGGTGAGTGACTTTTCCAATAAACGTTAACTTGGCATCTCCTTTGTCAGTTCGACCTTCTGATTGAAATACGTACTTGCCTTCGAAGTTTCCGCTCCGAGTGCTCTACCAGCTCGTCAACCCCGTCGGTCGCCCTCAAAAAGGCGTGTTTTACCGTACGCGACAACATATCCCACCCTTCTAGGTCGTCTCGCTACCCGACCCAGCCAAGAACCGCGAGAAGCTTAATACTAAGAACGAAAATCATGCTGCGTTTACAAAAACTACACAGTATAGCACTGCTATTTATCAACAACACTATTTAATAGCCTTTCTTTCAGAACCCTCAAGTAGGTTGAAGTCAAAGACGCTCTTGATTGTCGAGGAGGAAGTAAATGTGAGCGCAGGTTGCCGAAACTTACTCGAATTTAAGAAGGCATTTCAAAATCTCAAAATAAATTATAAGAGCAGAAGAAGCAATTGATATTGAGACAATTGTACTTCGACGCGAAGGTCTCGAGCCCGGAGTCCACGACAAAGGAGCACGAACCCACCCCGGGGAAGTCGCACGCTTTTGTGCGATGTCGGAATTCGGCCTGAGAAAGAATTCAGCGCAGGGCCAAAAAGAATAAAAGACAAGGAACGCACCAGGAGTGCCAAGAGTGCCCGCCACGGAGCACCCGACATCCGCACGCACACGCTTCGGGAATCGGCAGTGAAGCCCTTCACGGTTGGCTTTGCCATTACGTGGTCGTGCCGCGGCGTTCTCTCTGCCTGTGGGACGCGTTTTGGCGGCGGTAGGTGTGCTGTGGTATGGGAAGGGGCGGGAGTGCGGTCTGTGAGAGACGAGAGGAGATCGGACCCTCTCGCCTGGTAGTCTCTCATAGAGAGACGCTACAACAATATGGTGCTCGTACCTCGCATGTTGTACTCGTCCGGCAGCGCCTGTGAGAAGATATTGCAAATCAGCACGAGCTCGGGAGGAAGGGAAAATGCAACTCACTGGGTTGAGTGGAAGTGAGGATAGTGAGTGTGTACCGCCTTTTATGTTTTATGCTACGGCAACTGATGCTGAATGAACCAAATAGCGCCAGCGCGACGCGACGCGATGTGTAACTATAAAATGTGATGGTACGCGGACGTGACAGGCTTTCTTCCAGCCACAATGGTGATATACAAGGCGCTTTGCAGTTTCTGCCTTTTTGGGGTGCGAGAGGAGTAGGACTACATCGGCCTGATGGCGGTGATAGACGGCCCGATAGTTTTGCGCTACTCAGACTGAAAAACCCCAGATTTCGACCTCAGCGAAACCATCTCAACTGGGTTCTTAACAGTGACGGCAGGTTGCCAGGGCGCCATCCAAGCAGCGAGTCAATCCTCAACTCTGTGTCCGATGCCCAATTACGACTAATATTCGAAGCTATCTTGAAATGACAACCTCGGGCGGTTCACACTGGATGTTATGCAAATATTTAATCTCACTCGCTTTTGCTGCCTGTGAAAAGATTTTACAACCTCAGCAAAACAATAATCTCGATGAATGGCAACGCAATCGACACGACAACCTCGGGCGGTTCACACTGGATGTTATGCGAATATTTAATCTCATTCGCTTTTGTTGCCTGGGAAGACATTTTACAACCTCAAGCAACAATAATCTCGATGAATGGCGACGCAATCGACACGACACTCGTTCGTTTTTTTTTTTTTTTGAAACAAGGGTAAGCCTAGTATTCCTACCCGTAGTCTGACTCTACAAAGACGTATGTTAGCCGATAAATCTTGATGTCTCCCGCTGGCAGAGCTATTGCTTCTGCTCTGCCTCTGACTGGAGAGAAAAGGGTTGCCAAGAACACCACCTCATTCCGCAACTCAACCACCTCTTGCTAATACTACACTTTCAATGCATTCAATGCAAAATTCTAGTAGCTACTACATACGAACTCTAAGTAGATGGATATCGGATATGTATCGTTTTGTCACGATGTCTACAGGGGGGGATGGGCATGAATACGAATTGAGTACGAAGTACCGGCATGAGACGAGGCGGGCACGAGGGGAGGTCCACTCAAGGACAGTACGGTCATAGAAAATGGCAAGGCGGTATAGACACGGTGGGGAGCGAAGAGGTAGCAGGGGAGGGAGGTATATGTGAGAGATGAGGAGGTAGTACAAAGATGGAAATATAGGGTGTACATGGGGGTTATAGTCCTGGTCATTCGGGATTGTGAGCGAAGCTGTCGCCTGTCGTCCTCGTTGTCCTCGGGGTCGCTATCTGAGGCGGTGGTGCATCGGCCTCGGTTGCGTTTGAGTCTACATCCGTGTTGAGGCTCGCGCCGCCATTTGCGTTTGTGCCGGCGCCCCATGCCCGTTCGCTGGCGCAGCCTTTGAACGTAATTGGCACGTTCTCTTCGTCCCCACTGCTCGTGCTGTCGTACACGTCGGCCCTGGGGCTATCGTCGCCGTCATCGTCATAGTCATCGGTATACGGGTCCCCATCATCGACGTCGAGGTCACGCCACCCGTCCTCGACCTTGCACCCGACCCGTAGCTGCACCCGCTCCCGCTCCCACTCCCGATGCTTCCTTCATCCCCTACCTCCTCCTCCTTTCTCTGTGCGTCATATGCAGCATGATAGGACACCACAGTAGCCCTCGGAGCTGCAATCATCCCCTTCCCAATGCCCGCCCCCGCGCCGTCCCATCCCATCCGAGTCCGTCGCTGCGCCTGTCCCTCTCCTCCCCCACCGCCGAGTCCGAGCCCGCTCGTCGTTATCCGCGCATCCGCCATGCTCGCCGTTCGCTGCTCCGCGCCGAGCCCCGCGCCGGCGCCCCCGAAAAAAGATGGCGGTACCATCGACGCGGAGCCGAGGGCCTCGGTGCTGTGTCGCGCGGCGGCGGAGAAGGGGTGCCGTGCGCGCCCGAAGACGCCTAGCCGCCTCGGGGGTGCGGTCGCGCGGGTAGTTGTCATCGCAGATGGGGGTGCGTGGAAGGTAGATGAAGAGGCGGCGGTGGAGGACGTAGTTGAGGAGGAAGGCGGGTGCAGGGAAGGTGACTCCCTTCCCCCGCCCCAGCGAAAGAACCCCCGCGCGCGCCTTGTTGTAGTCGGCGACTCACCCGAAAGGGGTGGAGGAGGGAGTGTGGTCACGCTTTCCGACCCGCGGCGCGGTTTCTCGAGGTTCGAGCCCTCGAGTCGCTGCGAGCGGGCGTCGACGGAGCGCGATTTCTTGGTCTTGCCATCCTTCGTGGCACCTGTCTTGCCGCTATCGGGCTTGGCGCGGCCCTTGCCCTTTTCATCCTTCGCCCTCCTTGACTCCCTCACATCCACGTTCGGCTCGCTCCTCACATAGCCCGTCCCGCCCTCCTCATCCCGCTCGCGGGCGCGGAAGAAGTTGCTGAACCGCCGGCCGAGCCGCATGCGCGTGCTGACGGCGGCCTTGAGGTTCCATTTGTACTTGGGTTCAAGGATGGCGTTGGCCTCGTCCGCGGCGGAGACGACGATCTGCGGGGTAGTACCCTGGATCCATTCCTGGCGCCGTTGGATATCGTGCAGGAGCCAGGCGACGTCCTGCAAACGGTGGTTAGCGTCGTTGGCTGTAGGGGACGAAAGGCGCAGACGAGAAGCAGTAACAGAGGGCAAATGACGCGCAATCGGAGGGTGCAACACCTACCTTGACCTGCTCAATCCCCCACCGCTCCCTCGGATCCTTAATCAACAAGCCCGTCAACAATCCCAGCACCCCGCTTTCGCTCCAATCAGCCTTCTCCACCCTCACCCGAGTCGAACACATACACTCGGAACCACAGGAAGGCGGCACCCAGGTCCCCCTTCCCCTCCCTCCCGGCAGTGTCCACTCCTCCTCCCGTATAGCGCGGTAGAGCGACGCCTCCGCTGCTACGGACCCGCCGCCCGCGGCCTCGGGGCTGGGATTGAAGGGCATGCGTCCGAAGAGCATGCAGTAGAGGGTGACGCCGAGAGCCCAGAGGTCGACGGCGGGGGAAACGACAGAGGCGTAGGGTACGACATTGTCGGCGTTGAGGTCGTCGGATGAGGAGAGGTGAGGCACGGGGGCGCCGGGCGCGATCTCGGGCGCGAGGAACGGGGGGGTGCCGGCGTGCCGTAGGCTGCTCTCGGCCGTGTCGTCTACAATATCATCAGAAAATAAAAAAAGCGGGGGCGGCATACTGACCAAGGTCATCACCTGGGGCGGGGGTGACGAGGTGTGCGACGCCAAAGTCGCCGATCTTGACGTGCGAGCGGTCGGCGGTCCACATGATGTTGGAGGGCTTGATGTCGCGGTGGATGATACCTTGGAGGTGCACTGCAGAGAATAAGTAAAATAAAATACAACAAAGCGAGCAGATACGCACGGTACTGCAGCCCCAGGACGATATCGCGGGTGCACCGGCGCGTCTGGTCCATGGTCAAATACGGGGCGCCGTTGTCGGCCTGCCACTGCAACTCGCCGCCCTCCATGTATTCCAAGACTGCAATCAGTCAGCCAATCGCGCAAGTAGGATAAAGACGGGACTCACTGAGACATATATTGGCGCTCATCTGGTCGTCTATAAAGGAGAAAAACTTGATAATGTTGGGGTGGTCGCACTTCTTCATGATGGCGATCTCTTTTCTGATTTTGGCCTCCTCTGTGCCGCGGCGGTCGACGAGAGCGGTGGGGTCCGCGGTGCGCGGGAGGGGCGCGCCGCCGCCATGTGCAGAGCGGGCGGGGTTGTTGGCGCGGAGACGGTTCATGTTCTCGGTGCGCTTGTTGTTTCGCGGGATTTTCTTCATCTGTGCGTATTGATCTGAATATTTGAGCGAGATACAAGTATGTCGGACTCACCGCACGCGGCACGGGGTCGGTATTCCAGTCGACGAGATAGACGGTAGCATTGTGGCCCTTGCCGAGCTGGTGCTTTATGGCGATATAGTCAGAAGGGACGCGCGGAGAGGGGTCTCTGTCCTTGGGTCTCTTGTCCGTTCAGCATCGCGATGCCTGGCCCTGTGCTTGTGAGGATGAGACGAGTCGGACGCCGTGGCCGGGGTAGCGGAGGAGAGCATGGGGAACGAGGACGCATGCAGAGCGTAGGATGGTCCTGGGAGGAGGAGACCAATCGCAATAATATTAGGCAAGCCATCACTTCTTATGTCCCAGTTCCAATCACATTCCCCGTCGGCGCCCCAGACGAGCAGCCAGTATGAACCCCAAATCTTGCCCCAAGTACTTCTTTCTCGCTACCCTTTCTTGCTAAATTGCTTTTTTTTTCATTTTTTTTTTTCATCTGTTACCATCACGGCCCTGCGTCGAGTCACCGCCAAGTGCCTGGACCAATTTACGCCTGGGAAGTGCAATTTCAGTGTGAGAATCTGCGTCGACTCGACTCGGTTAGCATGTCTTTCAGAGGCTCGAATTTATTTTGGGTCTGAACCCGGAAGCCTATCTGACGTTTGTCGCCCAATTCACAACTTCTCCCGCTTGTGTGGGATGCAAACGACGAGTCGAGAAATTTATCAATCTCGATAGCCATTCTTAGATTCCAAGCGAATCCCAATCTTGGTCGCTCAACGGAAAAAATACATTACTCCGGCCGGGCGGGACATTCGAGTAGACGCATGTAGATATGTAGCATAGAACATAGCATGTACACGAGAACATGGCGGCGACAGACTAGCGCTATCTTTTGACCCCACTCAAAGCTTCCCAATGGTGGCAGCAGAGATGGTCTGGCCCGATGCCTTGGCGCGCTTGCGGAGCATCTGGCTGGACTTGTTGCCGCGGAGACCTCCGCCCCACTGGCGGCGCTGGTCCTCGTACTTGTCCGAGCTGCGGTGCGAGTTGGTCCCACAACAATAAATAAATACAAGACAGGAATACGCACAAGTTTGCCTTGGCGGCAGAGACGATGGTCGCGAGCTCGCGGGTGTCCTCGCTCTTGACGTCCTGGAGGGCGAGAACGGCAGCGGTCTTTTTGTGGACGACCGTGCCGAGACGGGCCTTGCCCTTGACGATGACGTACGGGACGCCCATCTTGCGGCAGAGGGCGGGGAGGAAGACGACGAGCTCGATGGGGTCGACGTCGTGGGCGATGACGACGAGCGACGCCTTCTTCGCCTCGATGAGCGCGACGGTGTGGTTCAGGCCGAACTTGACGTAGAGCGGCTTTTTCGTGTCCTGTGCCGTGTGTTTAACTATCACGATCAATAACTCTGAGCGAGAGACGGACCTTGGCAGCGTCCTTGTTCTCGGCGACAGCAGCAGCGGTGGCGGTGAGACGAGCCTTCTTCTCAGACTTTGTCTCTGGGCGATACTTGTTGAGGAGCTTGAAGAGCTGGGTGGCGGTGTTCTTGTCGAGGGTGTGTGCGAACTGGGCGATGGCGGGGGGCACCTTGAGGCGCTGGTGGAGGATGACCTTTTGGCGCTGGAGACGGATGTACTCTGGCCATTTGACGAACCGCGTCAGGTCCGTCTGCGGCTGGATGTCCTGCCCTGTGCACCGTTAAATACATTTATGTATCATTTTTTACACGAAAAAGGGCACCGATGCCAAAGTTCTTGGGGTTTGACTCGAAGAGGGGGTTCTTCTTTGTCTTTGTGGGCTTGCTGGCGCCAAAGGGGGCGGGGGCGGGCTTCTTGCCGGAACCGGTCTTGGCTTTGGGCGGCTGGTCATGGAGACGGGTCAGCATGCAACACCAAAGTCGCTAGTGCCCCGGAGCTCTAACGCCCGCACAAAGGCGGGCCCAGCAAATGCAATGTGTTGTAACACAATTCTAAAGAAATTCAATTCAGCTTTGGCAACAAACGACATCCAAATGCAAAACTTGCCATCCAGCTCATAGTACACTCGATTGCGAGCGTGTAGAGGGCGTAGACACTCCTTCTAACAGAACAGCAGAATAGCTTACCATTTTGGTGGTGGTCTTGAGGGGGACGGCGAGGGTTGGGTGGAGGGAGGCGACACAAGTTTGATCAAGAATTTCCTTTGATGCCATCATACCCGCCCCCAGAAAAGGCAGGTATGTGTCAGCGGCATGCAATTCGGCCATCAAGACTGACAACCACTTCCAGTTGACTATAGTACTGCATTTTTGAAAACTCATTTGTGGGCCTAGCTGCACATTTCATGCGACCATTGCTCAACAAGAATGATGGGCAAAATGAGAGAAGAGTCGCCTCATCGGTGAAATTCAGAGTCCACAAAATGTGCAAATACGACTGCCGTATTTGCAAAAAAATGCGAGGCGCGAAGAGTCGAAAAATTTAGAGTCCGCAAATGTGCAAATACGACTGCCGTATTTGCAAAATATTGCGAGACGCGAAAAAATTTAGAGTCGAAAAATTTAGAGTCTCCAAAATTTGCAAAAAGGCGAGGTGCGAAGAGTCGAAAAATTCAGAGTCCGCAAAATGTTGCCGAGACCGAGTTGCGCGAAAATTTAGAGTCGAAAACCGAAATTGCAGATACTCACCCAGTTGCAGCCTGCAGGTATATATTTGCGCGTGTCTACACAAACTCGCCATCCATCTCCGCAGCCCAAAACTCCCCCCACCAGTCCTCGTCCACGCGAATATCCCACCCCTCCTGTATCTTCAATGATTCTAGACGATTGAGCAGCACCAAAGGTCTTTCCAGTAGATTAGTGGGTCCATCAGCGGGCGTTTTCAGTCGGAGGATGTCCAACAGCGTCGCGTCGGGACCCAGCGTCGACGGTTGCCCCTGCAAAGACAATTCAAACCGTTCCAGGCACGCAAACGCCACTCCCTTTACCCCACCGAACCGCTGCCGGAGCATCGCGAGAAGCGCGTCGACCGTCCCCTCGACGCGCTCGAATTCCGTCACTCGATGCACCCGCAACGCCCGCAACCGCGGGACCAAAACGGACTCGGAGTTGGTCGGCGTAAGGAGCGCGAATACATCCGCGGCGTCGATGCCGCGCAACTCTACGGCAAAGTCCGTCAGCGACTCGATTCCCGTGAGGATGCCCAACAGCGCCGTCTTTGAGATGGCAAGCGCCCCGCAGAGCCGCAGGATTTTGAGTCCCTTGAGTTGGTCGGGAACGGGAGACAACACGTCCGGCGAATGGTTGGTCATGAGCTTCAAATTGAGCCCTTGGATGCCCGGGAAATCGAAGCAGTTCAGAATCTCCCCAATGTCCAGCTCCTCCGCGCTGGAGTCGACTGCGAGGGAGGCGAATCGCAGGTAGGGCATCTCAATTGCTTCCTCGCCGTCGGATTCGCCGTAGAACGACGATCGGAGCTCGACCACGTTGGTGAGCTGCGACATAATAGTCCACTGGCGGTCGCAATCCGGTGACCAATCACACTCGTATTCGTGGTACCGCTGCAGCTGAGACCACGGAATAGGGTGGAAGATCGGACCCTCGGATATGGCGTCCGAGTCAAAGCTATAGTAGGAACAGACGAGACTGCGGAGGAGGGGATATTCCGACGGATCGCCCTGGGCCAGATGCTCTAACGCGTAGTGGTTCGGCGATTCGAGAAACACATTCTGCCACCGGGCGCAGTGGCTTTCCAAAAGTTCAAGGAATGGCTGGGCATGCATCGTCTCGTAGGAATACGCCAGGTGGAATGTGAGCGGATGCTGCCTGGAGCGTTCAAGGTACGTCTCCATGAGAAGAAGCTCTGGAGACCTGTCCTCTTCGTTTGCCTGTGTCTGCTCGACGTCGAGGAAAGACCATAGTTTCGGGAACGCCAGGGCAGAGGCGCGCCAATGGTGGCAAACATGGCTTAGAGTCCACGGAAAATATGCTGGGAGGTTGTCGCTGTTGCCCAGAACCGGAATAGATGCAAGAAAGATGTCGCTGAGGATCTCTGCTGGGAATGAAGCCATCTGCTGGCCTAGGAAAATAACTGTAAGGAGAAGGAGATCTACTTGAAAGATAGGAGAACTCTAGCCAATCAAGACCGAATGATCCGGAGATTCATCATTTCGAATTCCTAGTTGAAACTCGACCACCGACTTGCACCTTGCACGTATCTTTTACACAGAACGTCAGGATCGTAAATGAACCAATCGGATTCACTTCAAGTTAAGTTCAAAAAACCTACACGCCCTAATAAATACAAGAATCGAAGCAAGCAAACACGACTCGAACTCGCAATACTGTACAGATTGACTTGACCACTAGGAAAGAAGGCAATTAGGACGCGCCGTGATAAGCAAGGAACAAGGAAACGGCGATCCCAGGAGCCCGATTTCTTTTGTGATATACGGAGTAATTGTGGATAGGCTGTGGCGCTGGCGGATAGAATGTGGCACTGCGCCGGATGGGATGTTGCACTGACGGGACAGAATGTAGGGATGGGATGTCGTATTGACGGGATAGAATCTAGCATTGAGGGATAAGATGTTGTGCACTGGGCGGGATAGGATGTGGCGCTGGGCGAATAGGATTGTGTGCCGGGATAGGATGTGCGGGACAGGATGTGGCGTTGGCGGATAGGATGTCGTTACTAGGATGTTACTGCAAGACATTGAACGAGTAGTTAAGGAGAATCGGGAAAACTCACTACCGCCAGAAGCTTAGAGACCGCTAGAAATACAGATAAAATACACCAAAGGCGGAGAGAATCGGAGGCAGTTACACAATATGTATCTGAAAGCGTTCACCGGCGTCAGAGCATCGTCGAATGGACGACGAGAGAGGCTTACGAAACTCTATTCAATCATGTTCTCACATTCAAGCACTCGAAGAAGGCGGGACGATGGGAATGGCGCAGCCCCCAGGCGACCAGAAGCTGGGCGGACTAGAGCGAAACGCAAGTGACGTCTTGACGGGCCCAGCGGGGACGGCAAACGGCCCCGAGATGCTCTTGTCGATGCGGGCCTTGGGCACAAACGGTGCCGCGGAGACATTGAGCTGAGGAGGTGCCAAGGGAGTGGTAATCCGTGTCGCGCAGCCGCCGCGCGCCCATCGAAATGACAGTGGCCAAGCTGGCTCCCACTCTGTTTCCTGGCGGTCCGTAGCCGTACTCGCGAGAACGGCGTCCTGAGCGGAAGTGACTTCCGTCGACCGAATGGTAGGAACGAATGCCGATGCCAATGGATTGAGGGTGGCGGTGGTGGGAGCGACGACGGTGGGAACAGGAATGGGTCCTTGGCGCAAAGATCCCAGAGGGATGAACGACGGGGCGGAGGTCGAGGCAGGGATGGGTCCGAGGTCCTCTGTCGAAGAGATCACGGGCGCCGACAGCGAAGCGGAGAGCCAAACCAGAGTCGAGGGCGGAACCGCTGCGGGAGCAGGGTGGGCGGATTTGGTGTCCTCCTTGCCGCTGCTTACGAATTCGAGGCCGATCCCGCTCTCGTCAACCAGGGTGGTATCGATATCGTCCCCAGAGAGGCTGTCGTCCTTGACGTTTGGGCGTGTCGATGTCTTCACGAAGAACGCGACGAAGTCAATCGAATGCCATCCGATGAACAAAAGGACAACACAGGCACACAAGCCGATTAAAGACAAGACGAGCGCCATCGCCATCGAGTCCGACCCATTGTCATACGCCCCGGGAATCGAGCCGACCTGCTCCTGGAGATCGACGACCTGTTCGGGTACCTTTGCTTCGCCATATTTGTGCCGGAGGTTGAACGCGAGATGGAACCGGATTGCGAGTACCTCCGCGAGATTTTGGGATCGGAAACGGAGGCTCTTGTGAATATGTTGCTTCGCTTTGGGAACGTATTTGAGGGATTTCCGCAGGCGAGGAAGCAAAACGACGACATCCAGGATAAAGATGTTGATGATGACGAAGACGGTGGAGAAGGAGACGCAAACAGGAAACGCGGTAGTGGGCAGCGAGGTGACGATTGAGGTGGCGAGACGAGCGAGCTCAATTTTGACGGAATCTCGAACGGCGAGAAACACCACAGTACAAAGCCAGCCAGCCAGAAACCCGAGGAGAGAGCAGGAGGGCATCGAGGGCATATTCAAGTTACGTTACAGAGAGGTTCTTTCAGATGGTGGTAAAGACCAAGAGAAGAATGCAGTCACACTTGTCAGCCACCGAGTTTTGTGCCACGCGAGTCGATCGCGTGTGTCTTGTATCCTTCAAATTAGTTTGTTCCTAGTCCAAGTTGAGTCCAAGGGTTATTTATGCGCGCCGTTTTGCTCAGCACCAGAAGTTGGAAAAAGTCGTGTAAATTCCCGCGGTTGAAATCAGCTAAATCGTTTCGCATAGTGCCAGATATTTGGTGAAATCCTGTCCCACCTCTGTTCAATTTGACCTATAAGGACCTATACTTGTTTTCCATAGAAGAACATCGTGGTTGAGAATGGCAAAAGGCACGTGTGTGGGTGGAAATTGATCCAGTAGTTCTCTACTGCTCTCCTTCGCCTGGAGATGCACAGTGTGCTCTCCGCGCCACGGCCAATGTCTGACGACCCTTTCCCGACCTCGACGTCCCCTGCCGACGCCCGCGCCTCTGTTTCTCACCTTCTCACCCGCGCAAGCACTTATCCCTGCTCCGCCGCCACCCCCGCCTTTGCACGTCTCGCACACTCCACCTCCACCTTCCAGCTCGCGCTCGACGCGCTTCTTCCTGTCCTTGACCCTCCCGTGCCCACAGAGGTCCGTGGCTGTCTCCCATTTTCTCTAATTTTTTTAGTATTTTTTCTCAATCCTCAATCGGATCTCATCGCAGCTCACCACACGCATCCTCGCCTCGTTCATCCTCTTTGCGTTGTACGCCCCGCATCCGATTGCCATCAATCCCTTCAAGTCCGTCCTCTTCATCACTTTTGTCAAGGAACGCGACAAGGCTCGCGCTGCGTCGGCAGGCGGTATCGCCCCAAACGAACCTCTCGTCTGGGTCCTCTGGAAAATTCTCAAGGGCGATGGAGACGATGTATGCCGCCATCTGCGTCTTTAGCAACCGACCAAAAAAAAATTAAACTCTAAGCTCTAGATCGGCCCCTATTCACCCAGCGCGCTCGCACGCTCGCTACTTCCGCCCAACTTTCGCGCGACGAAACTCATCCTCGACGACACCATCTATCGCGCCGCTGCGGCCGATTCGTGTGTTGCTTCCTATGTGCTTGTAATTTATTTTTACTCTACCCAGGGACGACATCCCATACGAAGAAAATGCACGCCCGGTAACACCCCGAGACGACAATGCACGCTTGATAACGAGAGAAGAGGACGCGCAGAACGAGGCGGTCGCACACGCGATGCGCCTCCTCCTCGCCGCACGCACGCGCGTGCTGTCGCTGGCGGAGCAGCGGGTGCCTCACCATTCCATTGCTTTCGCTTCCTCGTGAATGCTGACACCGGATCGCAGCATCTCAACCCCATCCTCCCTGCCCTCTTGTCCTCTTCCATCCGCCAATACAACCCCCCTCGTGCGCTCCTTGTACCTGCAGACCTCGCCCCGTTGGTCGCGACGAATCCGGCACTCGCCGCGGGCGTGGTTGGTGCGCTGTTGGCCGGCGGTCCCACTGACGCCTCAAACGGCACGGTGTTGGCGCCACGAGGCGTCTCAGACGAAACCGGATTTACTCCAGGCGCGGCAGGCATGAAAACCTCAGCAATTCTGTCCGCGCTCGTGCGTCTCCCGCCAACCCTCCCCACGTTCGATGTGCTGGGGCGGTTGTTACGCGACGCACGCATGGTAGCGGACGTCAATGATGATCTCGATTCCAACCCGAGTTCGGGTGTCGCGGCGGTGAACGGGAACGGAGGCGCCAGCTTGAGCTCAAACTCAGACACTACCATCGCCGATCTCATCCGCACGGACGTCCTCGGCCGCTTCGTCGCCGCAAGCATTGACTGGCTCGACAACGCCGAACGAGAGGAACGCGAGGGGCGTGCGAGCGAGGACACCTGGGCACAGGGGGTCGTGCATGTGAGTCTTTTTTTTCCTCGATGTATATCGGCAGGGGGTTTTCGAATCCTCTTCCTCTAATGCCCACTCCGTAGCTCTGCCGCTTCTATGCTGCCCTCCTACGCGCCGGGCTTGCGGACCCGACCAGTGACGCGGATAGCGCGGCGATGGCCCACTTCAGCCTGCGCCACGCGCGGTTCGGCGAAGCCAACGCGCTCTATCGCCTACTCGTAGGCGCGACGGCTGAGTGAACGCGCCGGATGTATGTCTTCTCAGCGTATGCATTTTCCTGCCGTCTCGGGCTGGTATTGATGCGGCAGCTCTAGTTTATGTGCAGGTTTATGTTCACGCTCCAAGTTCCAAGTGCTCAAGTCTCAAGCTCAAGTTCAGCAAGCCCCGTATGACTCCCACATGCTCATTCATGTCCATGCCGCCCCCATGCCGCCGTATGCCCACTCATCAACCCATCGTATGCATGTATCCAAAATCCGTCTACTCATCATCGCATTACTTAGACATGCTTCGTTTCTTTTTTTCTCCCCTCGCATACGAAGTTACGAACCGGATTCTCCTCTGTCTGTGTAGGTAGTTTTAATGTAATTTGTGTTGTTGTACTTGTAGTACTAGTAGACTAAATAATTATTTAACTCGGAATCCCAGAAGATTGAAGATTGGTTACCTTGCGCAGACGCCCAAGCGTCCCTTGCCTCGTGTCTCTTGCAAAACCTCAGGCCACACAACTTCAACGCCGTATCTACTTACTTTAAGGCTGTTTCCTTGTCTAGGGCTCGAAAACTTCGGTTGTCCCCGCGCTGTCAATTAGCTCACCAACCCCTCCGTCGGCGTCCTCACTCCGTCGGTGTCGTCGCCGTCGGTGATGACTATCATAATTCTAACCGACGTCGACTTATAGAACGCTCGTGTCCGCCTCTCGTTCAAATGCAATGGCTGAGCCTCAAGACAATCATAGCTATGCCACCCCCGAAGAACTCGCGTTCCTCAAGGTGCAGACTGGAATCCAGGACGAGGACGAGCTGAAAGCCCACGTTCTGGCCGTACAAAAGAAGGCGCGCGAGGTTTGTTTGAACGCCGTTTCCCCTCTTGCGACTACAGTTCCTGCACCAGGTGTACGACTACCCGTGCATTCGCCGCTTCGGATTCATCAAGTAAAAGATATAATTATCCCAACGATGAATGTTCTCAGCGCGTGTTCACAGAATCAAGATAAACAAATTTAGAGCCGCCTACGAACATGTTCTCGATCTTGGGCGAAACATTCCTGGTGCACTCCTGCTCGACATTGGATGCTGCTGTTCGTCCTTCCTCTGAATATGCAACGCACCAACTTGAATGACACCGTATACAGTTGGAAACGACCTCCGCAAGATCGCCAGCGACGGCTTCCCGCCGCAAAACATGATTGCCAGCGATCTCCGCCAAGGCTCGTCCCTCCCTGTCGAAGCGCTGCTAATTTAATTTTTGGGCCCGGACCTAGATTATTGGGACCTCGGCCACCAGCTCTTCCGCTCTACCCCTGAGTCATTCCCCGTAGCATTTCTCGCAGGCGACGCCCTTGATCCCGACTTTCTGGCCCTCCAACCGCTGCCTAGCGAGGCCCCGCAGTCCGCCGCCCCGGATCTCCACTCCCTTACCTCCCTCAATGGTCTGAATGGGCGTCTGTCCGCTATTCACTCCGCGTCTCTCTTTCACCTGTTCAGCGAAGAAAAGCAGCTGCTGCTCGCCCGCAAGCTCGCTGCCCTGCTCGCGCCGCGCCCCGGCTCCATTATCTTTGGCTGCCATGGCGCGCAACCGACGAAAGGCTACGTTCTGGCCACCGCCGGAAGGCACATGTTCTGCCATTCACCTGAGAGCTGGCGCGACATATGGGACGGGGAAGTGTTTGAACGTGGGAGCGTCCAAGTCACCACCCATATGAAGAACGCGGGCAAGATTCTGAATCCAACGACAGATTTTCATATGCTGTTCTGGTCGGTCAAGAGATTGTAGACGGAGTATATTAACGAAGCATGTGTTTTTGCCCAATTGAGAAGGACAACGCCCATCAAGTATCGCTGATTGAGTGATAGTCATTCCCGGTCAAATCTCTTGGCTAAGTCCTAGTGATACATCCGTTGCCTTGTTTTATATAGAAAAATCTCCCCTACGTTCCATGACACGCTCAGAAAAGGCCGAATGAGAAATGGGGAAGAAAAAAATCCAGCGGCCAGCCTATAGAACTTCACCCAAATTTGCCTTCATTTCCGTCGTTGTTACGCCCGTTCAGTGGAGATCGTCGTGTTTGACATGGTCACAGGATCCACGTTCATACAGGTGCTATTTGGGCGAGAGAAAACATTGCAGTATAAATATTCCATGTGAATGCGAGGTCCGTACAACGTCTACTACTTGAGCTTGCTACTACCCGTGTCGCTCGACCTCATACCCCGCGTCAAAGTCAACAACAACTGCTCAATGCGCGCCTGCCGCTCCTACAGCGATCAGTAAGAATCGTGCACCTGAAAGAGAAAAGACCCGGAAAGAACATACCTGCAGCTCGCGCATTTCATCCTTGAGCCGGTGCACCGGCAGGTCGCGCAGGTCATCCAGGATCGTCTCCACACGGCGCAAGCTCGACTCGACAGGCCCAGTCGCTGCCGGCGGGTCGACGTGCGCGAAGAACTTGGCCAGCGGGCTGCGGCCGCCTGAAGAAATCTCTGCGGAGCCCACCCCGACGTCCAGTGCGCTCAGTGAGCTCAGCGGCCGCCGTCGAGGCGACCCCTGCGGGCTGCCCGCCCGGAGTGGCGACCGCGCCGCGAGGCTCACGCGCGAGGGCCGTCGCCGCACACGCTCGGCCGACCTTATGGTATCACGGGAGGCGATGGAGCGCAGCTGCGGGAAATCCTCTTCCTCCTCAGAGTCGTCGAAGAGCCCCGGACCCCCGACGCTGTCGATCTCGAAGATTGCCTCATATAGGTCGCTCGACGTAGAACCCACCAGCGCCTCGACGAGCGGCATGTTTTTGATCTGGCGCGGAAGGCTGTTGAAAATCGTGTGCGCCGCATCTTTGGAGGACTCGCGGAGGCTCTGTCCCGCAGCAAAGTAGCGCTCATAGACACCGATGACGATCAAGATCGGGAAAGAGGTTATCTTAATGAGAAAAACGTTGAGGGTGTGGAGCGTCCGCGGAGTAACGAAATAGCTCGTGGGCTTCAATACGGCGAGTGCCAGCAGATTGAACGGAGGCTGATACGAAAATAGCGCATCCGCTTTCACCCTTGTATAGATAATGAGTCCCGCGTGTTTTATGTTATTCTGGCACACAGCTTACCCTTCAATAGTTGAAATTGCGAACTGGAACAGATGCTCTTGGGTGGCGTTCTGAAACCAGGGTTAGGACTGCAAACGCCGAGAGCGGCACGAAACTCACAGCATCAATCCGGGCAACAGTATTCGACAAAATGGAGATAAGGACTGCAAGCGACGGTTACTTATCAACCGGACAGACAACGCCAGCACGCACTTGTCAACAGCAACGTATTCGAGAGCGCCGCAAAGGCGGTCATGAGGATCTACGCGAGCTAAAGTTGCGTGGCGACCCTAGGAACAATCGACGTACCGGTCCAAAGAAGGGGTGAAAGGACTGCGCGTGGTGAGACAAAATCAGTGATGGTCTTTGGAGGAACCTACCATCGCTTCGCCGAACGACAGGTAAGTGTTGCCGAACCAGATTTGAACCATGAGCCAGGCAATGGACTAACATTCGTCAGCGGAGTCGTTAATATCGGCTGTATCTTGTTACCTTGATCGACCGTGTTTCCTTTCCAAGCGTCCAGAGGGTGAAGAGTAATCCTAAGACCCGTCAATCCACTGCTTGACAAAAAGGAAGTAGCAGAAAAACCTGAAAAACAGATGGCGGCGATTGCCATGAAAAATACGAACTCTGCAATCATGGCCCGCAGAGATCTAGTGGCAGAGCGTCAGTGCCAGTGGTTACAACAACGAGTTGAACGTACAGGACGACGACATTATTAGAGACAGCAAAGAACGCGAGTCGGGGGAAAAGGATACACGCGCCGCAGGCAAGGACGTCGAAAGCCAACTCTGAAGCCGCGAGGTCCCCGTACGAAAGCCCCTTGATGCGCATGCCTATGTAGCAGAGAAATACCAATACAAAGGACGTGTCAAAGACGTTCCACATCTGTAGGAATTGGTATATGTTGAAGGAGAAAGAGAGAAAGCGTACGTTGGCGATATAGATAATCCATCCTGGAAATTAGAAATTAGGAGGATCAGTTGGAAATGAGGAAACCCGCAGACCGTGCTCCGTGGACGCCGTATACTCTTCAAGCGCGAATGCTGTGGCAAACACGATGAACACAATCTCCCAGAAAGTGAGTTGCGTGGCATCCTGGTCTGAAGATAACTTGTCAAACGGTCGAAAGTCAAAAAGAAATGCGACCCCACTCGAAAGACACAAGAGAAACGTGACCAACAAACATGCAAAATTGAGGAACTCAAGGACTGCGCCGTACTTGGGAACACGGAGGCGGTAGTGGTCCAGAAACGGCGCATCGCGGCAGTCGTAGATTGTGATTGCCTTGGGCTTGTAGTTGTCCGCGAGCATAGAGCGAGTAGTGGCGGTAGAAAACACGATGCGGCCCGTATAAATATCGTTGACGACTCTTTGTGAGACGGGCGAAGAGATGAACTGCTTTGCCTGTGTGGAGATGGCCATTTCGAGGGCACTTTGCGCGTCGTTGACATTAGCACTGCTACCCAGCACCTGCTTAACTTCTTCGACCACCTTTTTTTTTTTTTTTGGTTACAAGAATGATCATGATACATTATTTTTCGGTTTTACCTCGGGAGAAGCGCCGGCCAGGGGACTCCAGCTGGTTGTCAGTACGGCGACCAAGGTAATGTGGTTCGACGCGAAGTGACTGAGGAGTTTCATGGCGAGGATTTCGCATAGCGTGGCCTAGAGTGGAGATAAAGTGAGTTTGGGGCGCGTCGGACGCGTATGTACGCGTCTGCCTCACACGCGACAGCATGACGCCTGCATATGCGAGGTCGTCCTCGGATTCCTCGAGAAAGTAAGCCTGTTGCGATCATCAAATCTGTGACGTGAGGACATGCGCTGCCGCGACGTCTAACGCACTCTGTTTACGAGACACGCGTATACGACGGCCATATTTTTGAGTTTGGCATACTTGAGCACAATAGGGCGGACGATGGAAAAGTTGATGTCTGACGCCGTGAGCTGGCTGTTGGGGGATTAGCGGGAGACTGAAACACGCAGATTACTGACTCCCAAGTAAGGGCGCTGTCGATGGTTCTCTGAAACGTCGCGTAGGCGGACAGAGCGGTGACGGGAGCATATGCACTTACGATGACATCTTTTTTAATGGCGGGAATGAGGGGAAACACGGGGACGGTTGCAAGGAATTCTGGAGAGGGAGCAAGAAATGCAGCCTGCTCTTCGTGGTCCATGGCGGAGGTTGTCTTCGGATCAGAAACAAAGAGATTGGATACCGCTGTATGTCAGAGGCGTAGCTATTGCCTAATCGGGACAGTATTCAAATATTGGGAATTTGCATTATTTTTTGTGCGGGGTATAGACGGCGGACGAATATATTATATAAAAACTGGGCGGCAGGTTTGTGGAGGGTCTGTTCGAGAACAAAGAAATACAAGGCGGTCGAGTTGTGGTTGTCGGCCCTTGTGCTGCTTTAAGGCGTGCGAATGCTCTATAACTGAAACCCCCTCTGTCGGAGCCTGATCCTGTCTCCTCTTTCCCTTATTCTTCCCTCTGTACCTTTAGTTTTCTGCCTTCGAGCCTTGGAGGGTTAGCATGGGTGCTGTCTGCTGCTGTTCGTCCCCTCTTTCCCCCAATCCCTCCGCCTAACACGCAGTATTTAGGTATCTCCGAGCCCGTCGACTACAACGCTGGTACGTGCCTGGGGGTTTTGACCACAACCGCCCCGTTGAGCAGAGAACAGAGGTCACACTTTACCACTTCGATCTACACCGCGCGGTCGGCAAAGGCGCATTTGGCAAGGTTAACTCGGTCGTCTGCCACTCGTTGTCCTATGCTCACCCACCCCCAGGTTCGCGTTGTCGAGCACAAGCCCACAAAAAAGCTCTACGCTCTCAAATACATCGACAAGGCCCGATGTATCCGTCAGAAGGCGGTCGCCAACGTTATTCAAGAACGCCGGCTCCTAGAAGAGGTCCGTTATCTCAGCGTCGCCCCCAAAATACCGCTCCTGATCCCTATTCTCAGATTGACCATCCATTCATTGTCAACATGCGCTATGCGTTCCAGGACGATGAGAACTGCTTCTTTGTTCTCGACCTGATGCTTGGAGGCGACTTGCGATGTACGTCGCGGTGCCACCTCAGTTGCTTTAGACAACTCACTTCCACCTCCAGTTCATCTCGAACGAAAGGGTTCTATACCTGAGGAGGTCGTCTGCTTTTGGATGGCTGAGCTCTCCTGCGCCCTGGAGTACCTCCACCGCCAAAAAATAATACACCGTGATTTAAAACCCGATAACATTCTTTTGGACGCCATGGGCCATGCCCATATTACTGACTTCAACGTAGGCGACTCCCCCTTTACCGCCATTCCCGCTGACTCTCTACAGGTTGCCATACATTACTCCGAGCGAAGACAACACACGAGTGTCGCCGGTTCTATGGCATACATGGCCCCGCAGGTCGTTGGCCGTAAAGGCTACTCCTGGCATATTGACTGGTGGAGTCTGGGAATAACAGCCTACGAGCTCCTCTTTCACCGACGACCGTTCGACGGGCGGACATCGGAGCGGATGACCCAGTCAATCATGAAGGATCCATTGAAATTCCCCGAAGATTGCCGATCAAAAGTCTCCGACGCAGGAATTAAGGCGCTGAAAGGGGTTCGTCCTTGCGCTTTTTGACATTCTTTGACTGATTTCCAATGGTCAGCTCCTAGACAAGGACCCTGCCACGCGCCTCGGCTGCCGGCCAGACGGCCAGGGCATCGAGGATATCCGGCGACACCCTTGGTTCGCTGCTATCGACTGGGAGAATATTCAACACAAGGAAGCCCAGCCGCCTTTTGTACCTGACGTTCGTTCTGCTCCACCTTTCGCACCCGGTTTGATTCTTACCTGTTTTCCCCCAGATGAAAGCCGCCAACTTCGATGTCTCACATGAACTTGACGAGTTTTTAATGGTTGAGAAGCCTTTGACGCACACCAAGCGCAAGGCCAACGCTGACCTGGACAAGCTCAAACCTGAGCTACGAGAACTCGAGGAGAAGTTTGTCCCTCCTTACCCTATATTTATTCATTCTAACCTCCTGGCCTCAGGTTCACTGTCTACGACTTTGCCAACTCGAAACGGCTTTCTTATTATCCGCACAACCAACCCATCGTCACCATCAGCACAGGGTCCGACACTGACCGGACGCTAGCACCCTCACAAACAGCTACCATGGCTGAACGATCACAAGCTGGTTCCCCCACGTTTGACGGCGCACACCACGATTACCCTATTCCCAACATGCCTGAGATGCCCCGTCGGTCCCACAGTCCGCCCCGTCGGTCCTACAGTTCGCCCCGCCGATCCCACAGTCCGCCTTCATAGCCCACACAACTGGGTATTGTACCTTTACAGCCTTTATAACTCGGAATACTCATGTCGCCACATTTCTGCGCTCTTATTTACGGTAAACTATTCACTCGCTACTACACTATGGCTTGGAAGGCAGGCGTTTCTTTGCACATATTGTACTGGAGGCTATTTTGTAACTTGTACTTCGTTCGCTATCTTAGTGGTGTCTTACGCACCATTGCTACCCCGGAAAACTTGTCAATGTTCGTTCAGCTAGCACTGGAATTTTGCCAGGACGGAAAGAAATGAGACGAAACAGCATACATACATCGAGTGGTGCATAGCCACCTATTAAAGACTTCCTGGACGTCGACATCCGAGTCGGTGGTTTTTCCAGTCATCCTCGCTGCTCGTACGCAAATCATATATAACCTGCTCTACCTTGTCTTTCACTTAGTCCGGCTCGCAGGCTCGCCTTTCTTGAGCTCGCACTTAATCTCATGGCTGAAACTTTGCTTGCAATTTTATTTGTGACAACTTCCGCCAAGGGGTCGAGCATTGTCTTCCGGTGACTATCATACCTTCGGTTATGCCTACGTAGTGGACGTTAAAACGTGGTCTCGAAATCAAAGGTGGCCGCCGTCGCCTGTGGCATCGCCGAGGTTCAGTCGCGCAAAACCCGATAATGCACTCAGTTCTTTGCATCTTGACAATCCATGGAGGGCATCGCATCCGTCCAACGCGCCCCCAGATCCATGGAAGGAATCTACCCCTCTCCAAAATGATCCCGAGCACGAATGGAAGCGGCCGAGCACCCTCCGTGACCGGTCCATGTCATTCTCTTCATCTGGGTCGCACCCATCGTCCGGAAAGAACTCTCCCACAAGAGATGGCTCGTATATGCTCGAAAGCCGCTCCATCAAAGACGAATACGACCATTTGTTTGGTTATTCGTCGGAATTTCTGGCGAATCTTTTGTGCCCACAGCGCTCCATGTGCCATCAGAAATTTGAGCTTCTGGTGGACGACTTGGCGTTCATTGGGCATCCAGTGTCTGCCGAAGATGACGGGGCTTGGCGATTCAAGCCCGAGAAACCCAAGTTGAATGACAGAGGCAGGGAGTCCCGAATTCGACGGGTTTCTCAAACAGACCGTGCTAGTTCTGCGAGCCCTCCCAGGCCCGCGTCATCCGAGAAGACGCCACCGGCTTCAAGCCAGTGGCTTCAGCGATTTCATTTTGTCATGGTGCTGGATGTCCCAGATCCCTCTTCGTCCGCTTCGGGAAATATCACAAAATATTTCGACATAATCTATGAGCAAATTGCTTTCCCAATCGCTGCTGTTTTATTTCAGGAACAAGTCCTCTCCAATTTCGTCGAGGAAGAGTGTGATATGCTGGGCTCTCTGAAAGATTCTTGTTCCGCAAAAGGTATGTCGCCGTCACTTGGGATATAGACCGCAAGAATGGATAAAAATGCAGGGGACGAATTCTCCAGTTATATGGATCAGGCCATCGACGCTTCCTCCATCGCACCTGCCATGAGAACCCTTTACGAGGCCCTTAAATCATCATCTGTTGCCTACATCTCCATTCACGACCTTCCACTGGAGCTGCAACTACCACCGTACCTCGACGTTCTACTCCATTCGGAAGAGAGAATGAACCTGATTTTCTGACTGCTCCCGACGACGACGATTATCAAGTGTGGGGGCAGGAAATGAGCTTTGGATACAGACTTCCCTCCCTTACTGCGTGGAAAGTCTTCTTCTGTTAGACGATGGGCCGGAAGGTGTAGACCCGTACGCAAACTTGCGCAGGTCTCTCATCGGTACTGGGGATCGTTCGCTCGTTGAAGGGTTGCTCAAATTTCTGGAGATTGCGTCTGTGACTCTCTCGTACGTTGTCCCTTGATCTCCCAGCAGAAATTTAAACGTCTGCCTCCAGTCTCGCCGACATGGCTAGTTTGCTGGATTGGGATCTAGAAACCCAGGTCTTTCCTACGGTGCGATGGTTGGTGCACCATCGACGGGCCAAAGTCGTAGACATCGTTCATCCCGGACTCAAAACGGTCTTCACCCTGCCCGCCAAATTTGATACACCGTGGGTTCTACTCGAATTTAATCGTTGTAGTGTCCTAATTGACATTGGAGGTTGACTGAATTGACCACGGAATTTAACAACCAGTTCTCTAGCTCCGGCGTCCCGTCCCTTCCTCGGCTCTTGGCTGTAATATCCAAACAGAGCGATACTCATTTCTTTGCTTCCGTAGTGCCGGCAAAGGAATCAATACCCCTTTATCACGAAGTGGTGCTTTGGATGCTGAAGCGCGACATGTTGATCACCCTTCACCTTCACATACGCATCGTAGCTACCGTGAGATTAAAGGAACGGGTTAAATTCGCGGCAAAGGGACGGTCCCGCGACAAGAAGAGCAGTGGTCGGAAAGGACACAGTAAGCTCCGCAATCAGCTGGACACTGATGTAGAGCGGTCTCCTCCCGGTGTCTCTTGGCTGTCTCTTCGCCGAAGAGCGCACGACGCTATACGAGAGAGCCGTCTGTCGGCGGCTCAAGAAATAGCAGGCTGAGTGAGCTGGTCCTTCAAGATGACAGCGATAGCGAGGGCAAACGACGGGACGAGGGCCAGACATCGGAGTCGCAGGATGAAATCGACAACCATAGCGGCGAAGAGGACGAAGCCTCTATGATAAATGATCCTGGAAGAGCGACGACTCTGCAGCGACGTTGGCTCTCCGCAATGTCCGATGGCAAAGATCCCATGTTGGTTCGACGGTTCGAGCAGTAGGTGTTCTTTTGCAATCGAGCTTTCGTCGCTAACGTGAAACAAAATAGAATCAACCAATATTTTGACGGAAGGAGAACGGACGATGAGATACTTTATCGAGCAGAGATGAGCAGGAGAGAACTGCGTGAAGTGCTGCATCATTACGATGAATACGTGAGTGCTTCGTATGGTAAATGCGTTTCATTGCTTACAATCTATGATCAGCTACAAACCTTTCTGCATCCATCGTGAGGTTCGACTCCAATTTATCACTGCGAGCGCCACGAGAATGAACGTTACTGGTACCGGCTGAGAATGTATTTGGGTGGATAGGGGTTCGGTGACTAGATAAATAGGCGTGAACATACCTTCGCTTCTCGAATAACACACGCAAATTAATGTCCAATCACATGTGTTGCGGTGAACCTCGTCTCAAATTCTCATTGCAGGGGTCGCGCAAACTCCATGTTATCCTACGCCCTTTCAACTGGTATAATTTTCTCTCAGTCCTATTTTGTCTTCTAACAAACCCGTAGCGAGCACATACTTCCATCTCCCAGTTGACGAGGAGGAGGATAAGGATATCAATGAATATCAGCGAAAATATATAACATGGGTGGCAGAACCGTCCCCTACTTCCTCTTCCTCCTCTTCAACCACCTCGCCATCCCCCCTTTGCCTTCTTCCGAACGAACAACGGCGCTCAACGAAGTTCTCGCCCATGATGATCTCTACGCAATTCTCGGGGTGTCCAAGTCCGATAACTTGGACAAGATGACCTTGAGACGGGCTTATCTCACCCGCAGCAAAGCCTGCCACCCAGAGTCCGTTATCCTCGCATCTCGTTTCGATTCCAATTAACCAACATCGTCCTATAACAGTAAATTCCCAAATAACCCTGACGCGACCTTTGCTTTTCAAAAAATAGCTGTTGCGTACTCGGTTCTCAGCCAGCCCTCTTCCAGGCGTTCGTACGATGCCCGTTCTCCATTCTCCAAATACGATGTGTTCTCCGCCCACCCTACGGGCCATGCGGAAAACACATTTCGTAGCATCGTAATGGGTGTGTTTGATGACTTCTTGGAGGGCGATCTGCAAATGATACGATCGCTGCTTAGTGGGTAACCCCTTTTTACTTCTAGGGTGCCAAATTAACGTGCGCCACAGAGGCCATCAATGATATTAACCCCTCCCTCAGCATGGGTGAAGAGGGCATCGATTCCGTTTTAAATTCCCTCCAACGAATACGTGAAAGGGCCCTCAGTTGGTGTTTTTCTGTATTGCGCTGTGCTTCCTCCTCACCTTTTTTTTTCGCCAGCGTGCCGGACTTGTATATATGCTCTGCACGCCGAGTTGACCCGACTGCTCGAGTTGCAGCACTCGTTTCGGCAGCTCTCATATTTTGACATCATGGGGCGAACGCGTCTGACGATACAGCTGACGCGAATCACGCTCAGCCTTCCTATTGCGCTAGAGAAGGCCATCGTCGAGCAGAACGTCAACTATAGCCAGGGCACAACACCGATGTAGAGATTCGGACTGCCGACCACGACCGCGACGCCATTTTGCCGCGCCAGGTCACTCTTCTCATCCGCGGAGTGGATGTCGTTCTGCAGCACATGGAGGGCATGCTCAAGTAACCGCCCTCCCATGTTCTTCGTCTCTTCCTTATCTTATTGGGTTGACAAAGTAGATTGTATGTACTCACCATGTATCCACATTTAGACTTGCCCAGGATCGGGGCATTACAATATTAATATCTGCTGTATGCATTAACATTTTTGTGGGACGGTCAAGATTCTGCTTTATTTGTACAGGGAGGTAGCTGAACCGATACACGACGTATATACATTCGATACACACAGAGCAACAAAAAAGACATGAAAAGGAAGACATAGACGAGGGCGTCAAAAGTTTTTCAATTCGACGGGGGGACGGGGTACGGTCTCTGATGCTGTTGCAATCCGATTAGTACTGTACAGACTGCAAAAAATATAAATGAAAACCAACCAAGTTGTTGTTGACCCACTGCATGCGATGCATCGTCGTCGGGTTGCGCTCCTCTGAGATGAACGTATCGTGCGAGCCCTGGCCGCCATACGAGCCGTGCTGGCCGTGGGTCGCCGCCGCCGCGAGAATGTGCCCGTAGCCCTGGTCCTGCACGCCGTTCGTGCTCGTAGGGTTAGCAGGGGTGGTGCCGTTCTCATCTGGGAAGAAGGGGTAGAAGAGCCCGGTAGGAATGTCGACGAGGTGCTTCCCGGCAGCGCCATTCGCGGCCGCGACGTGCTCCGACCCGCCGTTCAGGTTGCGCGGGCCGTAGATGGTCTTGGGCGGGTACGAGTTGGTCGGTGTCGGGGACGTGTTCTGCGAGACGGTCATCGGAGAGGGGAGTGCCGAGTCCGCGTCCCAGTCGGGCTCCGGGAGCAGGACAGGATGTGTGGCGGGTTTTACGGCGTGGAGGTCAACCCCCATGACGTGCGACGCGAGCTCGAAGATGAGGGGGTGCCCGCCGTTCAGATCCTTGCGTTCCCAGCGCCAACGGAAGCGGGGAAGCATGGTGAGGGCAAGCCACACGTCTTCGATCGCGGTCTGTCGCGTGAGGCGGTCGCAGTTGGACATTTGCCCGTAGAGAATGACCATGGCGGCGATGTGCAATGGGATCGGCGACGTAAAGAAAGCAATGTCTGGGAAGCGGATGAGCTGGCTATGAAAGATGATAACGTTGTGCGCTGTCACGATCGCTATACAGGCAAGTCAGACAACGTTTTCAGCCAAAAAAAGCAGGTATTGCGCACCGTCGATCAGCGCTTTGTGTCGATGCTCGTAGTGGAGCTCTGTTGAACTGAAGAGGGCGCGTAGCAAAAGGAGGCGCGCGATGCCAACCTTGAGCAGTGTCAGGCCCTCGTCTTCGTTGATTTCCTGCACGAGCTTGGTCTTTTGCTCGAGCGACCAGTCGTCGGTGCCGGCAAAGTAAAACTGATATTTATCGGGCAAACTGCGGCGGAACTCGGACATGCTCTTGATGACGCGCGTCGCGTTGCGCATGAGTGTGTCACCCTTTTGGCGGGTTGGAGAGTAGAGCGAGTTGATGATGTCGGCCTGAATCTCAGCGACGGCATGGCTGAGCTCAAAGTGCTCAGAAAACTCGCCGTGGCCCTTTGAGCGGGAGGGTCGCGGAGTATTGGAATCGGAGGGAGCGATGCCGAGGGGGCGGCCGAGGAGAATGGAGGTACCGCGGTCGTGGATGAGGATGATTCCCCAGAGGTTCATGCGGAGGATACACTCATCCTCAGTGAACAGGCGCTGCTTTGACGTGGGGTTGCTCTGGCTCGTGGGATCGTGGTGCAAGCCGAGCTCGATGGAGAGCCGCACGAGGCTACCGACGAGGCGCCAGAGCGTTCGGCCTTGCCGCTAAAGATGCGTCAGAAACAAAATAAAAAAGGTGGCAAGAGAACAATTGACCTCGATATAGAGATACCAATGCAGAAGGATGAGGGCCTGGAGACTAGAGATGGTGACACGGAGGTCGGGCTTGACGCTGAGGGCGCGCTCGAAAAACTCATCGTGCTCGGGCCAGTCGGGAGGCATGAGCTTTTTAACGAGAAGCTGCTGTGTGGGAGAGTCGTCGATCTGATGGTGGATAGATCTGTTGTTGAGATCGCTGAGGGTGCCGAGGGCGAGGACCAGATAGAAGCTACAGAGGAAGCCGGGGTCGTGTGGGGGGTGAGACTCGGGGGAGCTGTGCATCTGGCCGGCGTAGAGCTCCTCGAGGGTCTTGTCAAAGTCGCGGCGGGCAAACACAGGGCGGTGCAAGTTGAGGCGGGAAAAGTAGACTTCGACAATGGCGTTGACCATTTTGCGGTCCTTGGGGAGCCAGATGTCCATTGCGCCGGGGAGATCTGGGGCGACAGTGGCGATGTGGGGGGGATGGGCAAATGCATTGGAGCCGCGACGGACAGTGACGGTGACCCAGTACGCGGGGTCGCGGGGAACAGAGGCCTCGTGAATGGTTCGGTCGCGGCCCGAGGAGAGGCCCGAGGAACCGACGGCGAGGTCCTCCTTGTCGATGTGGGCTGGGCCGATGACAGAAACAATGTCGGCAGAAACACGAAATTCTTTGCGAGGGCGCGAGGGTGGGACATGTCGTTGGAATTGGGGTCCTGGCCTTTATGTCGGCTGGCACGGGGCGAGGCACGGGTGCAGGTGCGGCCTGCATTGGTGGGGGCCATGGATCGGATAAGGATTTTGGAACGCGGGGTGGTTGGTGGGGAAGCCCGGGGGCGGGGGAGGCATAGGATATCCATGCTGGTAGACCACTGGGAGATAGGAGGGCTGGTACTGGTGCATATACGGGATATACGGTGCATTCCCAGTGGGAGTCTGCACCTGGGCATCGATTCCTTCGCGGGCGAGAGTAGCATCGAGGTCTATAAGATCAAAGCCAGGGATATGGCGCTTGAGAAGGAGCTGGCATTGGGCCAGTTGTATTTCGACGCGCTCAAGATGGCCGCGGGGGTGAGGGTGTTTCTGTGACGGTCCTCCTGGGCACAGACGACGCCAGCGGTTGCACAAGCAGTGCATCTGGGATGCTTAGAGTCGCACTAGAGAGAGTTTGAGAAAAAAAAAGGGAGAATGATTAGAATACAACTGTCTGGAAGTTGCCGTCGGTGTCGCCCGGCGGGACTTGCCACTTACCTTGATCTTCTTTGCTCTGCACCTAGTGCATGCTTCGTGCGACCGTCGCAGACGACGCGGCTCACTCCCCGCGCCTTCATCCGATCCGTTCTTTTTTCGTTTGCGAGGAGTCTGCCCGTCGCCGTCGCCGCCGTCTGCAGCGGGGGTCTCCATCTGCAGCGCAGACTGCAGCGATGACTGCGGGGAAGTGGCGTGCGTGGGCGATGTTGGGGAGGACGACATGGGGGAAAGTGGGCGAGACGAGGACGACGAGGGCGCGCGACAAACCAAAAGTCGGGTGCGTGGTAAGCAAGTTGTTACCCGAGAATCGAGCCAATAAAAGGCTTGCTCTGGCTCTGCAAACCAAGTACTCTACTCGTGTATCCTCCTCTATCTACTCCCATATACTTCTTTCAGGTCGACCATTGCATTTCACAGCTCAATGTTGTCTCAATGCAGAAATAAATAAATAAAACAAGTGTCATTGCCGTCAACAACGACGAACAGGGCTTCAATCCACAGCAGAAGCGTCCTTTGACGACTCAGGAATGAATTGACGTACCGCAAATTAATCGAGCGGGTTTACGGCGTATTCGGTCGACCCGCCACCATGCTGGCCGCCAACCACTCGATGTGAGTCCTCAGTAAACTGCGGACGAAAAACTAATACATGCTGTAGGAACGCTTTGTTCGATCTCACCCACAGAACCCCCTTGACTTTGGCTGCATTCTTTCACACCTTCTTACTTCCGGTGGGATCAGCACCTGTTTACGCGTTTCTTCAATTCATCTAACAATTCGGTGTTCAAGGTGGTGCTGTACTATTTCACCAATGTTCTCGCAATTCTGGGGCCAAAGACCTTCGTCTATCGTCTGGCGTTGCTCCCAGTGACCTTGTTCACCGCGTATCGGGCCACCGTGTCCCTCGACATTGCAAAAGGCTTCTCCGTCTCCGACTCCGGGAGGCTGGACTATATGAATCAAGCCATGGTGGTTCGTTTCGCGTCCTTGGATCCAGTTCCCTAAACTCACAAACGCTTAGTTGGCAATGTTCACCGTCCTTACCCGCTCGCTTGCCCGAACCTTCAGCTCGCAGACCCCACAACGCCGCCGACAGCCCACAGTTATGACCCCCACGCAACTTGCCCTCGACGCAGCAGATCTCACCTTCAATCTTCGAGGCTATGATTGGGACTTCTCTGAAACCATGAAGGTGCCTGCCCACACCCGCCCATTGACGCCAACCTCCGCGTATTTAAATGCAACCGCCAAATCCCTGGTGCCGCATATCCTGGTGTTTGATTGTCTGCACTATTTCTGCCAGCTTCTCGGTCCGGATACCGTTGGCTCGACTGCCGGTGGAAGTATTTACGACATGACCATAACCGATCCCTTTATTCGAAACCTGCGCGCTACGCTGTTAACGGTCCTCGTCGGTCTTCTCATCTACGGCGCCATTCACATCGGCAATGATTTATTCTCCGTCATCGGCGTCACGATCCTAGGTCAATCCCCATCCCAGTGGCCCCCGATATTCGATTCACCCTGGCTTGCTACGTCTTTGACGGACTTTTGGGCGGCCAGATGGCACCAGATATTCCGTCAGGACTTTATCGCCATCGGCGGGAAACCGCTTCGTCTGGTGGCGGGCCGCCCCGGCGGCGTTCTTGGTGCATTCTTGGTGTCGGGGACTCTGCACATTGTAGGCTTATGGGGTATGGGAAAGGGGGCTGACATCAGGGTCATATTTTTCTTCTTGATGATGGGCGTTGGCGTGATTCTAGAGGGATTTTGGAAACGGCTCTCTGGTAGACGCGTGGGTAGCTGGTTGGGGTGGATGTGGGCGTGCGTCTGGATCGTTGGTTTCGGACCTCTCATGACGGACCCTTGGTGCCTCAGCGGAATTATGGGTAGCGTGTTTCTACCTCCGATTGCACGCCCTTCCGTTCAGCTTCATAGATTAGTAAAAAGTATATTACATGGGTAGCGATAATGTACATACGCGTAGCTAGAAGATTGGGAATAGAAATTCAGCTGATGTTTAGCTGACTTCGAGTATAACTGCTTGCAATCCTTTGGTGACTTCAGAAACCTCCTGCTCCGGGATTATGACGCCCAACTTTTCCTTGGCCTGCAGAACATATTGCTTTATACCCTCCTCTCCTTCTTCGTCTAGAATTTTGAGAATACCTGGTTCACCTCCTACCGTTCCCCGCACTTGATCCATGATGTTTTTCAAGTCTTTCCATTGTTCCACAGGCAGACCCGCCCATTGCCGAACTTTAGTCCCATTGAAACCTTCCTTGAGTCGCGCCTTGTCGGCGTCTTCTCGCTCCAGAGCGTCGTACTCCTCCTTCTTCCCGAAATATTTTAATGCGTGTTGAACCTGCTCTTCCTTGTCCATGCCCCGCGATGCGGTCTCGGAATCTCCTACTCGTTGTTTCTGCTCTTTTGCCCACTCGACAAATTGGGCGTACATCTTTCGCTCAGGCTTGACCTTTTTGATTCCTTGGCCCTCCGTTTGGAATCGAGCTGGATCGAAGAGCGGGGACGCCCCCACCCATTCGAAGATCTCCTTTTTGGTCTGAAAGCCGGCGTTCCATTGTTTCATGGACAGTTCCATGTACTGCATTATGTCGTCCATGGATTCGCTCAAGTCAAACGGTGGTCGTGGGGGATGCGGAATCTGTAGAATGGAATTCATGTCTGTTCATCTAAAGAGAAGATGCAGAAGAAAGACCTTCAAACCCTTGCTGCCCAGCGCAAGCCCTTTGTTTCGGGCTATCAACCCCATAATCATTCCAAGATCGCCATAACCGTGGAAGAACTGGATCCTCTCCCACTCCGCCTTGTCGGAGCATACATGCACATCAACCTAATGGAAGGCATATCAGATCGTGTTTTCCTACAGCCGGAAGGAATAACCTGGTAGTAAATTTCTTGTTGATTGTCTGTTTCCGCCGCGCAGCGCCGTGCCTCCTCTTCCTCGGATCCATGCCCCAGCTGTTCCCACTCGCCCATTTCAATCAGAACAGCGTAGCTAGAGGTCCTGTTCCCGGGCATGGGTACGACATATTTGGCCTTCAGCAACGTCTGGACGTCCTCGAACGGCACTTCCGTCGCGCTGTTAAGGGGCTCGCAAACGAGAAAGTCCAAGTCCCCATGGTCTGATTTCTCGGGAGCCTCGTAGGGAGTAGATACAATAGAGTAAAGGGTCTGAAGACGCGGCGTCAGACGAGCTTTGACCGCGTGGTACACCACAGGAGGGATGCGAGGAAGCGCCGAAGCTGGTAGAGTAGCACTGAATGCGCTGCCTCCCATATTCTGTGGTAGTTAATGATAACTCTGACGGTCGATTCAGTTATAATAACCCGCTGGGTCGCTAATGAGTCAAGTGCTGTCAAGTGGTTGAAAGGTGAGACGCGTGATCGTGTCGGTACAGCACTGCCACCAATCCATCTTGTTTCCTTTCGTGTCGTGTATTCGCTCGTCCGTCTCTGCTGCTTGAAGTATACGTGAATCTGAACAGATTTCACGCAGCATATACTATAAAGGCTGAAACGAGCCTACCTACTACTTTCCAGATGCCCAAAGGTCCTGTAAAGTCCAAAACGCTTTATACCGCAAGATTCTATGAAACCCCCTCTTCGTCTGAATCCACCCACCCCTCGTCCTCCAAGCCGAAACCTTCAACGTACCTCGATGAGTTATTCAAAGTCCATGTCGCCCTGAACCAGATGGAGGAGGTCCCCAATTCCAGACCCAACTCGCCTGACCAGGCCCATCGAGAACGTGTGGAAACATTGAGAAAAAAGGTTGTCGAAGCATACGATGCCGCCAACGGAAACCCCGCGAACGGAAAGTGGGGGCTCCTCGCCAACCTGTTGCAAACGGGAACAGCCAAAGGTAAATATCGGTACATCAACACCAGGACCGACACAGTCCCGCCGCAACCCGGTCCCGATGGGTGGTTGCTGGCCGAAACAGAGGATGAATGGTTCGCTTGGGAGAAGAAACGGGAGCAGGACCAACGCTCGTTGACGGACAAGAAACGAAAGGAGGAGGAGCTGTTGAAGAAGGTTGAGACTTGGAAGCGGGATGTGGACACAGAGCTCGCTGAGGTGATGCCCGAGTCGTCTCCAGTGCCAGAAATCGTACCAGAGACCTCATCACTGCCCGCTAAACCGAAGAAATCCGTCTCCTCAGATGGCAGCAAACCGTTGTCCAAAAGCGCCACGACGCAAAAGTCGCGTCCTCGCGTAATTGCGGACCTTCCGGAGGTTGTTTTGTTTTGTATTAGGCTCGGTACAACTCTGATGATTTCGCTCAGGTTTTCCTTCCACCGTCCTTTCCATCCCATCTCGAAACCTCTACGCCACCCACTGCAGCTCGATATAAGCCTTCCCCGATAGAACTTGTCCCATCGTCGTCACCCCTCTCTTCACCCCCAAAGAAACGTGTTGATCTCCCTGGGCCATCCAGGCTTCCCACGTTGCCGTCCAGACTTTCTCCAGTGGACAATATACCATCTTCGTCTCCTCTCTCCCCGCCCCCAAGAAACAGTCGCGTTTATGGCCGCCCGCGCCCCTCTGAATCGCCGCTGAAACGCGCCCGCTCTTCATCACCAACGCCGCTTACTGCCGCCAAGAAGACTCGTACCACTCTTCCTTCGTCCCCGGGCCCGGCGAGCGGTTCTGCTCCAGCGTCCCCAGCGTTCAAACCTGCCTCCAAAGCGCCTTTCACTCCGCCTCGGAACACCCTCCCCAAACTCGAAGACTTGATCGCTGCCTCTGCCCAAAAGCAAAAAAGCAAGGCCAAAGCGAAAGAGCGAGAAAAAGGGAAGGGAAAGGCCAAGGAGAAGCGGCCCAGCCCAAAACCGCAGTCGAAATCCTCCCCAGTGGAGAGCGCCTCGACATCTGAAGAGCGCCTGGAGGCAGGCATTGGTCGAATGGGGGACGCTGTGATCAACTGGGATGCGGCGCTGGAGAAGATGATGGTCAACCAGGTCGGCGACGGCGCCGTGTCCCCGACCAAATCGCTGTCGTCAATCGACGGCTCCAACTCGCTCGAGTCACAAAACAGCAGGGACCTGCCAGACTTTTCGCACGTACCATTCGATCCGCAAGGCGCCTCAACGCAGCCGATGGGTCGGCTGGAGGCCGGGGAAAGCCTGGGCACCACAGAACGCGGCGCGCGCGGTTTCGGGCAGCCGGTCGACTTTTCGTCGTATCCGATGCGTTACGAGTCGCAAATGGATGTGGAGAGCAATATGCAAGGCGTTGAGGAGCTGCTGGATGCGGACGTGGGTAGGTACACTGGCCCTTGGATGGGCGCTGGGCCGGACGGCGATGAAGACGAGCAGTGGGGTGGCCGCGGTGGGCAAATCGATTCGAGCCCGTAGAACTGTCTTGACCCTTTTTCTTGTTACGCGGATCGTGACATCGGATGGGAACCTAGTTCAAGTTGCATTTTTGTACAGTGTACTAACAGCTAAATAAAAATACAGCAGGTCTCCCTGAGGCAGAGTAGAACAATTTCTTTCAACTTTCGTGCCTTAGGCTATTTCTCTTTTTGAATTTTGTATCTGAGTCCAAATCTGAGTTTAAAAGTTTGCGTACAATGCCGCGGCGACGTCATGTGATAATCCGCGTCTTTCCGTCGAGTTTAACTTTCGACCACCAATCGCGCCTTTTTAAATGCTCGTTTAATATGAGTATATGACTGGCTTGGAGGACCTTCCCGTCGAGGTTTGTCGTTTCTCGATCATTGAATTTTCCTTTTAACACACTGCAGCTTCTGTATGAAGTCTATCTTTATTCCGTAGACACTAACAAGTCTTCTACTGCCCTGCCCATAACGAGCCGGCGGTTGTATGCCATTTTCAACGCAGCGCCAGCGTCGTTCTGCTCTCAATATATTTTGAGCCATTTCGAGCCCGACAATGCACGTCTCCCGGACGTGGTATCCAAGACTCTCCGGTTTCCTCTCTGCTCTATGGCGGTCTTGGATGCCGTGCTCCGTTCATGGCCCGTCAATGCGCCAGCGCCGGCCCGTGAAGAGACTCCAGACCCGACTTTACCCTCTGGCGGCGACACAAAGTCCCCAGAGGTGGAGGAGCCCCCCGGCAAACCTGTCAATGCCTCCACAACGACTGCGCCCGAGCTGCCACGGCGGCTCTTCCGCGCACTCGGGCCCCGGACAGACAGGGAGTACAACGAAGACGACGCACCGCTGCCTCTGCTTCGCTATCTGTACGCCTCGCCGCGTATTGCGCCGCCGAACCCCAACTCGCACGAGGGATACGCGCTGACGCGCGCGGTCCACGCCGAGTTTGTTCCCCTCATCCGACTACTCCTCGAGCACGGCGCGTCGCCGCAGCATAAGCGCGGGCTCGCGGTCCTCGTCGCCATCCGACAGAAGAATCTGCCCCTCGTGCGCATGCTCATTGAGCGTGAAGAGCCGGGTGGGGGGCGCGGCGCCAAGAAACGGCGGCTGGAGGACAGGATGGAGGTCACGTCGGAGATGCTCAAGACTGCTGTCAAAGCAAAGGCACGGGACATTGCTGAGTATCTCATGCAGGAGAAGGGATGTGTGCCGGACATTCAGACTCTGCACATGCTCATGCGATGAGTCTGTTTACTTGGTGCGGTTAAATCGCGGCTTTAAATATGATTCTAATCTGCCAGTCGACAGGAATCCGCCACAAACCCACCCTACCCTTATGCGGCAGACAGTATCTTGTGGTCGCCATTACTTGGCGGCGTTTCACCTCAGCGGATTTCGCTGAGTCCGTTAAGGCCCCCGGTCACTACCTTGGAGGTTGGTCGTATTTCCAGCCCGATTTTTGGCTGTTTTACTCTACGAAATTACGTTTTCCCGGCCTCTATATCAGACCAACCATTGAGGAGTAAACCACCAAACTTTTCGTCCGGAATGCAAATTTTCGCCCTCACACCGCATTTTTGGACTTCCTCGCATGTTCGCAACCCCGACATGCTACTGGTCTGTTTTCTGCAGGCTGAGATGGACAAAATCAGTCTCCTGGCCTCCAGACTATATACTGTTTAAAAACAAATTCTCGTGCGCGGCGGGATTTACTCTATTTTCGACTGACCCCTGCCATTTTCAGCCTGTTTTACTCTATAAATGGCCGGAGGTAGGGGTCATTTGGGGCCGTTGATTTACTCTATGGCCGACCAAGTGCTAAGGTAGTGGCCGGGGGCCTGTCCGTTACTTATAAAAAGTAAGAGGATCGGTGCAAAAACATACCGCATGGTCGCGTGTTTGTCGCCAAACCGACATTTTCTCGCCGAAAGTTGTTCCCGTTCTCGCCGACACCGAACTTGACTTATTTTTCGTGGACCCCAACGATACATTACACGGTTATTCTATAATCCGATGGCCCAGGTAAGACAAAAGTAGATCATAACAGTATTGTGGTCGTCGATACAGCTGTAGCACATGGAGAGAAAAAAAAACTGAATCATAGCGCGTATGCAAACGTGGACGGACGGAACAGTCTAGATATCATCGATATCCAAATCACCCTCATCACCGAACTCGAACGTGCACTCGCCGTCCTCCTCGCCAAACGTATCCGTCTCGTTAATCTTGGCGTTCTCGGGGAGCTCACCATACGCTTTCACTGCAGTTCCGAGTCAGTACGGGACTGCAGTGCGCGGGCGCGCAGGCGACTCACAGTTACGCGCCTCGTCGGCCGTGTACTTGACGATGACGTCCGCCTTGTCATCCTGGAAATCCCGGAGGGAGAGCAAGACAATGTCTCCCTGGTTGATCCACACCTAAAGCAGGATTAGCCCGCATTCAGCAGGGAGTTGCGAAATGGGTGCCTTTTTCCGCATCTTTCCTCTAATATGCGCAAGCCGCTTCTCGCCGTCGAAGCACTGCGCCTCCAACCGGCCGTTCCCCAGCATCTTGGTGACTTGAGCATACTCCTGCCCGTCCTCGCGGAAGACCAGCTCGCGCTTGTCGTCGTCATTCTCGTTTTTACCACGTCTCCGATTTTTTCCTCCCTGGTGGGACGTGGCGAGTCAATCGCGGCACCATGGTGCGGGGACTATATGGGTCTGCGTACCTTTCCTTTATTCTGTACGGCTGCATGAGAAAAACGCTGCTAAAGTAGTGTGGGGTAGTGACGGACCTTCGGCATGCTGGGCGAGTGTTGCGGGGGTCTCTGCGGGCGGCGCTTTCGTTAGCGGCGCTGCAGAAACGAATAGAGTCTACTAGAGCGGCGAGAGTGTGGTGCCGGAGACTCTGTGTTGCGAAACGAGTGAACTGGGTCTGACTCGCGGTTGTTTGTTTTCGTTGCCGACGCGATGCGTTCCAAACAACATTTACTTACTTACTAAATGGGGTTGATCCGGACTTCATTTCCCTCATTTCTTCCAAAAAATCAGGGAGGTGTATTGAGGCCGTCCGGGGTCCTCAAAATTGAACCGAAAGATGTATACTACTCCCAATGGCAAAAGTCGCTCTCGATATCACGCCGTGCCAGAATATCTAGATTCTCGAACACCTCGCGAGTTGCGTCGTAACTTCCTGCTGCGCAAACCTCAAAAATACTTGAGCAGAAAACGTCGTACACTCGCTTCTGTTTCTATGCCGAGGGATATTCGCGGGTGTTTAATGTGGCGTCACACTGCCTCTGTATCAGTGGAAGCATTGAATATCCCGCATTCACGGAGGCGAAGCAGTCCACTGCTGTAGAGTACAAAATCAATGAAGCTGTTACATGAAAATGGAAGCTGACACAATTGAACTAAATTGTAAAACTGCCTTGAATTGCTGTTACATCCCACGACAGCCAACGAAACCGAAAAGGTACAACTTCAATGGGCTGTCGAGCGTGTGTGTATTCCGGACAGCGTCGGATCAGGTCAGGCAGGAGCTGAGATGGCGTTGGGGTCGCGTGTGCACTAGGTGGCAGGAGGATAGACGCGTCTGAGATGGCGGTATTTGCGCAGAGCGTAGAGAGCCAACGTTTCTTGTCCGATCAGTCTCGATGATGCGATGTTGAGATGTAGCGTACCTTGCTTGATATACTCGAGCATTTGAAATGCTCGTTGGACCTCGTCTGGATCAGTTATTGCTCTGTTACCTGCGACGTATCACCGAGATGACCCAGACTGTCAGGTACCATCTGAACGCACGCTCAAAAAGTCGGCGCAGCTTTCCGTGAAAGTTATATCTGGACTGAATTGATTTGTGATGGCCTAAAAAATAGCCAAGACTAACGCGGGATCATGTTCTCGGCCCAGACGATGAAGCTCCTTGTACAGGGCAATTGAACGGCTCCGGTAGAGATGCATACGGTGCATATGGAGCAGAGGCTGTGCCCCTATCGGCTCGGCGAAACGTTTATAGCAAGGCGGGCTTGGTACTTGTATCAACCAATCAAGTGTCTCTTTTGGACGAACGTGGGTGTCGGTGGGCGGCCTGTATATATACATGATATCCTGTCATGTCCATCTTTCATTCCTCCGATGGCACACAAAGAGGCCTCAAACGCCTCCCTCGCAAAAGGTGTTGATGTCCACTACTACGCCCTCGACGAGCGGCGTCGTGCTGCTCTCGCAGAGGTCGACAATGCTCAATTTTCGTATGTCATTTCTTTCCTTCTTTTACGTCAATTCGACTGAGCCATTTCCTTAGCTGGTTCCATGTCAAGGTCTGCATGGTTGCCGGTGTCGGCTTCTTCACCGACGCGTATGTACATTTCTTTTGCATTTAATTCTTGTTAGTTTAAACATCCTCAGCTATGACATTTTTGCCATTAACATTGCCGCCACCATGATTGGTTATGTCTATGGCCACAGTAATAATTTTTCCAGTCTCTTATTTCTCTTCTTCATGCCAAATTATTCTAGGTGCTCCCGGCAAACCTTCAAAATTAAGCGTCAACCAGGATCTCGGTGTCAAGGTCGCTACCCCTGTCGGCACCCTCTGCGGTCAACTGCTTTTCGGCTGGCTAGCTGATTTAGTCGGACGCAAGAGAATGTACGGCGTAGAGCTCATGATCATTATTATCGGTACTTTCGCCCAGGCTCTTTCCTCGGGCAACCACGCAGTCAGTATCGTCGGTGTCCTCGTCGTTTGGCGTTTCATTGTAGGCTTCCTCGTGATTCTCTATTTTTCTGTCGCTTTATTTTATTGCTTATAGATGGGAGTCGGCATTGGTGGTGACTACCCTCTTAGCGCCACCATCTCGTCAGAGTTTGCCTCCACCCGCATCCGTGGTCGCATGATGACTGCTGTTTTTGCTGCTCAGGGCTGGGGCAATTTTAGTGAGTCTTCCCAGTCGGTCTTTTGCTTGTTTTGTGCTCATTCAACTTGTTTAGCTGCTGTCCTGGTCGCCTTGATCGTCACCGTCGCATACAAGGACAAAATCCTCAGCGACCCCAGCGTCAACAACCTCGACCACGTCGACTACATGTGGCGTATTCTCATCGGTCTCGGTTGCGTTCCCGGAGTTTTCGCCCTATACTTCCGTCTCACCATCCCCGAAACCCCCCGTTTTACCATGGATATTGAGCGCAACATTGTCCAGGCCACTGACGATATCAACGACGTTCTCACCACCGGACAGTTCAGCCACGACCCCGACGCTGTTGTCCAGCGCGCAGATGCCCCTCGTGCCTCCTGGGCCGACTTTAAATCCTACTTTGGCAAATTGCAGAACGGCAAGGTCCTTTTCGGCACGGCGTACTCCTGGTTTGCTCTGGACGTGAGTAGCTGCTCTCGTATCGCTCATCACCACCTGATTGCGTGCATCCGACAGATTGCCTTTTATGGTCTCGGTCTCAACTCGTCGATCATCCTGCAGGCCATTGGTTTCGGTACTCCCCTCACCACGGGCACGCGCGCTGTTTACGATAACCTGCACAATATTGCCACCGGTAACTTGATTCTCTCTGTCGCGGGTCTCATCCCTGGGTACTGGGTGTCTTTCCTATTCATTGATTCCTGGGGCCGGAAGCCCATTCAACTCATGGGCTTCATCATTCTCACCCTCCTGTTCATCATTATGGGTTCGTGATAATCTTTTCTCAACATCTGACACCACACTCACACTGAGCCCTCTCAGGTTTTGCCTACGACAAGCTGATCGCAACGACGGGTGGCAAGAACGCATTCGTCTTCCTTTACTGCCTCACCAATTTTTTCCAAAATTTCGGGCCAAACACCACCACGTTTGTAATTCCGGGCGAAATTTTCCCCACTCGTTACCGTTCCACTGGCCACGGTATTTCTGCTGCCAGCGGCAAGCTCGGCGCCATCGTCGCACAGGTCGGGTTCTCCCAATTGATAAATATTGGTGGCCCCAACGCATTCGTTAAACATATGTAAGCATACGCTTTCGTGGTGATAACAGAGGCTAATTCAGCTCTTTCTTGTTTAGTCTCCAGATTTTGGCTTTCTTCATGTTAACGGGTATCTTCTCTACGCTGCTCCTACCCGAGACCAAACAGCAGTCGCTCGAGGAACTCTCGAACGAGAAACAAGAGGGCTTCGTACGAGGCCCGACGGCACAGATCGAAGTTCATAATGGTATTATTGTTGGCAAACGGGTTTAATGGGACACACATCTCTCCTCTCATGTCGTGTTGTATGGGTTACATCCTGTACACATAGCGCACTTAATTTTTACCATGCAAATGAATTTTAATCGCCCAACTCGATGGATTCTATATATCTGCGGGATATGATAGCTACATTCAAAATCAGATAGAAGCAACTATACCTGCCAAACAATCTTAGAAGCAAAACTACTTGACTGCTCAACAATTCAGAGAAGTGCCATCGCGTCAATGCTCAAAAACGACTCGATGAAACGCCGAATTCCTAAATTTTGAAACCTTAGTGGCTGACGCGGGAGCCAAGCTCTTTCGAATGTGCGTGATGCTGACTGCCCAATATAGTTACTAGGATTGATGCAGAATCAAATGAAATCAATCAATACCGCTTAGACTTTTGATCGTATCATGCAGGCCGGACCGAACTAGCCGCCTACGAGCTCGATGGCGCCACTCAAGCTAAAGTACCACCTCCCGCTCCTCCTCCTCGCCCTCGTCGCGTCTTTCTTTTATCTCAAGACGCAGACTCCAGAAATGACCCCAAAGACGACTCCATTGCGAAAGATTGCAGTTACTGGGTCTAACGGGTCCGTCGGAAAACGCGTCGTACTGAGGGCGCTTGCACACGGCTATCATGTTGTTGGAATCGACTACTCTACACTCGCCACCGCCGATGGGCGCGACCTCGGGAGCAATTTCTCGTTCCTACAGGTCGATCTGAAGGACTATAATGAGACGCTCAAGGCATTTGGTCTCCCTGGATTTACTGTTGCAAGCGCGTCCAATCATTGTTATTCCAGGCGATTGAAGGCTGCGATGCAGTCATCCATTTAGCCGCTTATCGCGCCCCGGGAGATTACAAAGTCCTTGTCCATAATAGGTACCAATTTGGTATGGATCCATTAATTTTTTTAACCAATTCATGTCCCCAGCAATGTTGTAATATCATGGAATGTATTGCGCGCCGCGGCAGAGGTACCCTATCGCCAATTTAGCCATTTATTCAAGCTAATTTGGGCAAGCTGGGGATAAATCGCGTCGCACAGGTACACAAATAGTTGCGCCAGTGTCACGAGTATTCAACATCGTGCGCAGGCTTCGTCCGTCAATGTTATCACATTGGTTTATAGCCAAGGACCGCGTTTCGACTTTTTTCCCCTCGACGAAACCCATCCGTGTTTGCCAGACGAACCGTATGGCCTTTCTAAAGTGTATGTTCGCGTCGCTGATCCCAAGCCACTGATTTAACACTTGCAAAGAATAATGGAACTCCAGGCAGGTAGCTATCCGTCATCCCCATGAAACACTGCAGGCAATAAATAAACCTTTCTCCAGACAGCATCGTTCGCCGTTCCCCGACATGCGCGTCGCCAGTCTGCGCCTCCACTGGTCCGTCCCAAATCGGGAATTTGCGCCAAGGGTCTCGACCTCTCGCGGGCCAAGAATGATTTGTGGGGCTACGTCCAGGAGGATCTGCCGCAGAGTCTTTTCTCCTCGCAATCACCCACTCGACTGACAATGGCCGTCCGCGGCGGAGGCTTTTTTCATTGCCGCCCCTGAAACGACCTACGACGGCGAGACCAGTGAGTTGATGCGGGATATTGGCCCAATGTCCCTCTCAAGGAGGGGAAAACCATGAGCGGAAACGCAGGGTTCTTTGACTGCAGCAAGGCGAAGGAGCTCCTCGGCTGGGTGCATAATCCCAACCTCGGTACTACGCCTTAATCTTTCGAATCCAATGGATTGTATTTGTTACAAGATCTGACTACAACTTAAAACACAGCACATAGGCAACCAACATGTGGTAATCCATAGCAATGATAGCGTTCAGCAAAGCGAGAAAAAATGAGATCGTTTATAACATGACACAGCATTTCCGCCCACCGCCCGCATCCCGACCCGGTCCATCAGCACCCCGCTGCGCATCCGCAAATCCTGCACCTCGGCCACCAAAAGTCGCGTTCGCTCTCGTTCCTCCATACGCAACTTCGTCAAGAGCGGGAGCAACTCTGCGGCCTTTGTCCACTTGGCGCAGCGGTCCATGATGGCTACGTACAACTCTTGTCCTCGCGCAGTCCGGGGATGTCCCATGTGACACCGCATTCCAGGTGCGTGTTGAGGGGCAAATTTGGCTCAAGAAAAGAGCGACGGCACCCTCGTCAGCGATGAGGGAAACGCCCATGGAGAGGCGCCGGAGCTTCGAAAATGGTTTGGACTGGTACGATGGCGGGAGCTCGACCGGGAGATCGGCGGTAGATGCATTGATGAACAATCCGAGCTGCTCGAGCTCAGGGCAGTGCTGTGCGAATGGAACAAGAGCCTTCAGGGTGAGGGCACATTCGTCCGAGATGACAGGCTCGTTGTTCAGAATGAGCTTCCGAAGCGAGGGCCATGATCGCGCTAGTTGCTCGAGATCTTCGAGCTTCAAATCGAGCGGATATTGGTGAATGATCTCGAAGATGGTGAGATTGGGGAAATTTTGGACCGGCCGGAGTGTCGAGTAGTTGATGCGCTCCGAGGTCGGAACGTCGACGAGAGTCTGGATCGGCTCTGCATCGTTGATCAGTGTGACAATTCCCAGCGACTCGAGCAGCTGGCAGGTGTCTGCCAACACCGTAAGCAATTCATGCACAGCTGCAGGAGATTCCATGAGTCGGGAATCGACGTAAAGTGCCGTGAGATTCGTAGGCGCGGAGGATTGTCTCATGAGAGAAGTGCAATCCTCGACGCTACACGTCAAAGACAAATCCCACAACGACGGAACGCCCCCAGTTTCAGCGTAGGCCTGAATACCTCCGTATCGGCAGGGTCTCCACATCCCTGTTCAGCAACATACTGGAACTCGACGCAGCCGAGGTCTTCCAAATTTTGGACGGTTTCGGCGATGTGAGTTGAAAAAGCATAGCGGGGGAAGACCACCTTGCGGAGCTTGAGAAGACTCCGAAGAAGATATATCATGCTGTCTTCAATCTTATTCATGGGTGTGACGGTGCGGATGTCGAGGAATGTGAGATGGGGCATCCGCGACACAACATCGCGGAAAAAGGGAAGAGGCGAATCCGGCTCGATGAATTGTGGGAGCCAGAAAACAAAGCGCTTGACGTTGGGATGCATGAACATCACGGCTACCGAAAGCGACGAAAGCGACGCGTTCGACAACACTAGTTGGTTTAAATTCGGCAGGATGTTTAGACTTGTGCGCGTGCGAGCGACATCCTCAAACACGGTCGGGATAGGGGCGGCCGCCCAAAGTCTACCTGATAGGTTAATCGCGCACGCGACGGCTGTATTTTTCAAGCCGCCGCCAGTCGTCGGCATCTGGGGGCGTGGTGAAAGCCTGGAATTTGTCAGGGGGGTCAAATGTGAACAAGCGAGGTGGCAAGCGCACATAAGGACTATCGGACTTTCTCCAATCTGTTTGAGAGGTTTCAGGATCCCAAAGAGACGGCCAAGATCGTCAAGTTCGCGCCAGAGGGAGTCCAATGCGATTTCGGACCACCGCTTGCAAACAGACGCGTTCGACGCATTGGAACGGTCATCCAGGAATCCAAAGACCATGTCAAGAAGCTCAGGAATGTCGAGCACGCGTCTCGAAGTGTGGGCAAGCATGGTACTGGTCAAGTGGAGTTCGCGTTGGTTGAAGTTTCGCTCTGTTTGGCGTCAAGGCCAATCGCCAAACAATAGCCTTGGACTCGACTTTTATATTTCGCGTCGGCGATGCTGAGCGCGACTGCGAGGACCAGTATGTCTTTTCTGTTATATTTTGACTGTTTCTGAACTCTTCAGTCCGATGTAGCCTCCACCGTCTGCTTCACACGGGCACTGCTGCACCCTCTTCAACCTCCGCCGCTCTTGAGCTCATACGCTCGCAACCCTCCAGATACATAGTCGCGACTCTCGGTGGCCGAAAACACATTCTGACCCCCCGCGACCTGCTCACCATCCCTCGGATACGCGACGTCAAGGTCGGCGACGTTGTTGCGCTCTCCGCCATCCACGAGCTCGGCTCTCGTGAATACACCCTGCGCGGAACCCTGTATCCCCCATCGAGCGGAGTACGCGTGCACGCCACGGTCGTCGAGCACACCAAAGGCGCGATGGAGTTTATATTCAAGAAAAAGCGGAGAAAGGGATACCAAAAGCTCATCCAGCACAAGCAGCCCTATACGCGGCTGCGCATTGGGGACATTGAGTTTGCGGGTGATCAGGCAGCGCTACCGATGTACATAGCCAGGCATGAATCTTTTTGCTTTTTTTTCAAATACGTTTGCTGCCTTGATCCATTTTGTACGGAATTGAGGCTTTCAGAAGGAATCTGTTGAAAGCCGCAGATCTCTCAACCGCTAACTGCTAACTCACAGAAAATAGTAGCGTTTGACAATCTTCTACCTAGTACAGGGAACGACGGGGATCCGACTTTCCAATCCGTGAATCAAGGAGCTTGCAGACGAGACCGGCTCCGTCTCCTGTATGTGACTCCGAGTCATGCGCCTCTCTCAGTACTTAAATGCATATGGCCGCTTGATGTAGCACCCAACAATGAGCACCTCGGAATCCCACCCAACGTTAGCAGAGAAGATCGCAAGCCTTTCCGGCTACGGGCCCACGTCGAGCGTCCCGCAAGCACAGTATCGCCTCGATCTCGTAGCAAAGTGGCCCATCACCAAGGGCGCCCGCGTTCTCGAGCTTGGATGCGGCCAGGGCGACACAACGCTCGCGCTCGCAGAAGCTGTCGGTGAAACTGGGCATGTCGATGCAGTGGACCCAGGCCCCCTCGATTACGGTGCGTCAGACACTCGCCCCATGTCGCAGAACGCGACTGATCACATCTCCAGGCTCGCCAAAGACGCTCGGACAGGCGCACGATCTCATCTCTGCGGGCCCCCTAGGACCGCGCATTGCCTGGATCCAGGCCGAGCCGCTAGCGTTCCTCAGCGCGAACCCAGATGTGCCACGGTACGATGTCGTGGTGCTCGCTCACAGCCTGTGGTACTTTGCCTCCCCCGCGCTGATCCTCGAGACGCTCCGTGTCCTCGCAACCCGTGCGCGCCGCGTTTGCATCGCAGAGTGGAGTCTCTCGTGTGCGGAGGGGACGAGCGGGACGACGCATATACTGGCGGTGCTCGCGCAGGCCGCGATGGAGTGCCGTAACCCTGCCTCGACGTCAAACGTGCGCACCGTCGTGTCGCCTGCGCGGATCAAGGACCTGGCCGCTCAGGCGGGGCTCAGACTTGAGGCAGAAGCGTTAGTCACGCCCGGCGCCGGTGTGTACGATGGGCGATGGGAGACAGAGCATGCAGTGCGCGCGCGATTTAGCAAAGAGGTGGAAGAGTTTGTCAAGGACGACAGGGAGAAAGGCGTGGTTTACGCCCTGAAGGATGCGGTGGAGGCGAGTCTGGCGAGGGTCGGCGGGATGAAGAATGTGGGCACGATGGATGGGTGGGTCGCTGTATTCGACGGGGAGGATTAGGTCTCTAAAAAGTGAATACATGCAAACATGAATCCGTTCGAGGTACCGGCCGCGGTGCTCAGCTCAAGACAGACGGTGATTCTCTATGAATTTGATTGGCCAAACCGAAGCAGACCTGAGGATATTCTCGCTGTATTGAATGGTGGCTTCGAGTCCGGGTTGTGTGTGATACTTGGCACTGGAAACCCGAGTCCGTCACTGGTACTGAAAGAACTTTCGGAGGGACTACTGGCAATACCAAGATCGCTCGCAGAGGTCGAAATCTGAGAGTGCAAAACTATTCAAATATTCAAACCTTATTGTAAATGCATTACTTCCTCTCGCACCCCCAAAAGGCAGAAACTGCAAACGCGCGCGTATATCGACCATTGTGAGTGGATGGAAGCCTGTCGCGTCCGCGTACCGTCTCATTTTATAGTAATCCATTGCGTCGCGTCCTTTGACTTCCCGGTCTTCACTTGAGGGCACTGAAAGAAGGCTCTTGAAATAGTATTGTGATAAATAGTACAATGTTGCGCCGCTAGAGCCACTCCCCAATTGCCGTGTCAATGTCCCGCATGAGCTCTAGTACAATCGCATGCGAGCCGTGTTCCCCAGCCACTTGTCCCTGCAACGACCGCACCATGACGCGCAACGGACGCGTGCCGTGACCACGGTCGCTAACAAACGAGTCCTGCGAATACATCGACGGGAGCGAGTCGCACGAGTATGCAGAGAGTAGGGCACCGAGCGAGTAGTAGAGTCGACGCGCACGTCTTCCTCCGGCGCGACCGGGCTAAAGTCGAGCTTGCCGGCGGTGTATACGCCGTAGCGCTTCGTGCTGGCGTGTGCCACGGAAAGCGTGTTGGTGCGTTTGCGGCAGCGAACGCGGGGTGTATCCTCGGGAATTTCGGTGGCGGAAGTCGACGCGGAGAGAGGTGGTGGATGGTGCCGAGGCTGGGGGATTTGAAATGCCGGGAGAGCGTCGGGGGTTGCGTTTTCACGGCTTTTACGCCCTGGTCAGCGTTACGCCCATTTTGCGCATGTTGGGAAGCGTTGCTCGGTCATAGTAGTGTCTGCCATGTTGTAGAGACTTCCGAAATCCAGCGAGAGGGTGGCTGGGAGAGTAGTGTTCTCTTGAGTAGTCTGGACAATGATTTCTTTGATGGGTTTAGACGTAACACGGTCTTGAACAGCGGTAGTTGGGTCGCCAGCAAAAATAGAGTTTTCTAGAGCCGGGTCCAACGTATATTCTCGGCGCCGCCGTCCGCGTTTCGTCGGACTCGTAATATCATCTCGGCTGGCTGGCACCCTGTTCTCTTTGCGGTCTGGAGAGCCAAGCTGGCGTTTCGGGGACAATCCTTGTAGCCCACGCAAAATGCCCTTCCGCGGGATGAGGGGAACACCAAATATGTCGCACTGTCGGGGTGTTCGTTCACGTCCCCGCTCCGGAATGTCCGGGATGGAAGGGCGCTGTAGTGCCTACAAATATTTACTAAAAACGCGCAACACGCCAAGTAAGCCGTACCACGTTCAGTCCGAGGCCGACGCCAGAGGGGCGTAGAAGTGCGAGTTGACGAGTCCACGGCGCGGGCGGCTGCTTGACGCTGTCAACGGGGTGCTTGACGTTATTTTTCTCGCGGTTCTTTGCTGCATCGCGCAGCGGGACGACCTGAAAGCGGTGAGGAGTCTTGTCGCGCACAGCGACGCGTGTTTTCATCATGAGGGATGACGAGCGGGGGACAGATCCAGGCGAGTCTGAGGCGGACGAGACGACATCTAGAGAGTGATGGTGCTGCTGGGGGGTACTTGGGGCGGTTGCGGGTTGAGCGAGATGTCGTTGAGTCGCGAGAGCGAGAGCATCTTCGAATTCGGGCGAGACAGGCCAGGGGAGAGTAGCTTGCATGGCGAGAGGAGAGTAGGGTGTGGGAGTCGACGACAAGAGACTATTTATCGACGACGAGAAGATGGTGGTAGGATGCAAGAACGCTTTGGCCGATTTGATCGAACCAAATTTCAGTGGTATTATATATGTACTGAACCGCCGCCGTGCAATCTCGACTTTTGTTAAAATTACTTGTACTCTGAAGCTGAAGATACATGGTTGACTTTTAAATTTCCCCCTCCTCTGGACTCTCTGCCCGCCCGTTCTCCGTCTTGGATTTTGTAGGCGATGGCGTTTTGTCGTCCACATCCATACGGTCGGTTGACGGCGGTCCATCGTATCTCGCTCGCTGCAATGGGTTAATGACCAAACTGCAAAGATAAAAAGAACAAATTACCTTTTCAGCACGGTCATCGCTCCCCCGGTCCTCGTACATGTCCCGCTTTTCTCTCTCTCGCGGCGGGCTGCTCCTGCTGCTTCTGCGCGCCTCCCGCTTCACGTCCTCCCACTCTTTCGCCCCGGAACTCTTCCGCTCTCTCCCTCGCTCTCTCCGCCGCGGCGGCTCGTCTTTCTTTCCACCATAGTCGCGGTCTCGATCCCTTTCAAAGCCCTTGTCTCTGTCCATATCGCGGTCGCGGTCGCGGCCGTAATCCCTGGACGAGCGATGCACTGGACCAGGCCCACTGTGGTCGTAATCGTCTCGGCGATGGTACCCTCTCCCCCCACGCCCGTCCCTCCCGTCTCGTTCATACTCTTTCCCCCGTTCTCTCTCCCGGTCACGCTCGTGGTTATCCCTCGCCGGTTCCTTTCGCCGCCGACTCCCCACACTCCCACCATCGTCGTCCTCAGCAGCCTCCCGTAGTCGCTCCTAAGCGTCCGTCAATTCACGATGCGAAAACAGAAGAAGGTAACCTACTTTCTGCCGCTTGACATACTTACTCCACGCAGCCTTGCGACTCTCCTCGTCTTCAAGCGCCTTGAACTCCGGAAGATCCTCCATTAGGGGCACCGCCGCCTCATACTCCACCGTCTCGGCAGGGATGGCAAGCTTCTTGAGCGCATACCGCAGGTCGTCCTGCAGATGGCGCAGGCGGCGCTCTGTGCGTCGTTTCTCATCGGCGCGTTTCTTCAGTGCTGCGTCTCGCATCTAATAAAAAAAAGAGTCAGTTGAGTGGAACTGTGCAAGAAAATCACGTACAGCCGTGAAGACTCGCTGCAGGTCCTCCGTGCTCAATGCCTCTACAGCAATGTCGCCTTCACTGCCGGCCTTGACAACCGCGATGAACTCCTCCTCCGCCGTCTCAGGACCAACAACAAAGCCTGGCTCCTTCTCCTTCTCTTGATCTCCATTGGTCGCTTCTTGTTCCCCTTCTGCCATTTTCACGTCCCCGTCCGTTTCTGTTTCCCCTCCAGCCTGTTTCGCGCGCGCGGCATTGTAACGCCCCATTGCCTCCTCAATAATAGCGATCTTTTTCTCGAGCTCCTGGTCAAGCACGTCAACGACATCCCAGAACAGTTCAAGTGGATTCGATCCGGGATTCCCCAGCATATTGAGGTAGCGATCGTCGATCGGAAAAGCCGATAAACATCTTTCCACTTGGTGCGCGCCTTGATCTGCCCTTTACCAGCCAGCTCCTCCAATAGTTCCTATCAACAGATTGGCACGCTAATAACGCAGAAATTGATCAAACCACCTTGAACGCCTCGCGCGCCTTTCGCTCCTTGCGCGTCTTCTCGACCTGCTCGCGGCGCATCTGCTCCTCGTACTCACGCTCACGCACACGACTGTAGTCCTCGAACGCAAGCAGGATATCGAGCGTCGGAAGCTTCTGCAGCTCCGAGTCGTCGCGCCACGCCTCGGACGACAGCACGCGGTCCTGCGCGTCGCGCCAACGCGTGACTACATCCACGTTCAGCTCCTTGAAAAGCGACACGACCTTTGAGATGCTGCGCGCGCGTGCCGCGCGGGTCTCCTGCACCTCCCGCTGCTTGAGCTCTGAGACATACTCTTCAAAAATGAGCCGCCGCTCCGCTTCGATACGGGCCTGCTGCCAGATGGGGTGCTGTGCAAAGAGCTTGTCGGCAGTAGCGAACGTCGTGTAGTGGAAGACATTCGGGTTCCCTTAAGCATATTCCGCAGGGCCGGGCGCAACTTGGCAAGCCGCGCCTCCTTGTCTTCTTGTTCCTTGATTTTGAGGTTAGACGTGTACTAGACCAGAAATTTAATCAGCGATTGCGGGTGAACGGGAAAAATGCAGACGCACCTTTTGGAACGTCGCCTTCTTTTCTGCCAGACTGTTAAGAGCTTTGTACAACGGGTCCGTAATTATTGCACGCATGGTCTGCTCCCACGTCCAGGTAGGATCGACACCGGCCTTGCGGAGCAGATGCATGAACGCCTTTTCGCCCTCCTCGAAGGTGGCGAACCCATTATGCGGGATAACTGGATCATCTGGTAGATTCGGGCGGGTCGGGAGGATGCTTGTCGGCGTAAAGGGAACACCACCAGTGTGAGCACCCACAGCAAGATCATTGTTTCCGTTGGTCTGCACGGCAGATAGATCGGCTCCGGGGGCCACGAGGGCACCGGGGCCGACTGGAGTGAATCCTGGTCGCGGGCTGGCACACGATAAGCGTCAGCGCATCCAGAAGGAAGAAATACGCACGCTGCAGCGGTCTCCTTTTCGACCTTTTCAGAACGAGGAGGAGCTCGTCTGGCATGTCCCATTTTGATTCCTTCGTCTCAGTCTGAAGCCCGGTTAGAGTTGTTTTCAAAAGAAAGAATGAACGGACATTGTAATAGTATTTTCTACCACCGGAGAAGTATTCCTTCCACTTGGTTTGATTCAGGGCGCGCTGCGTTAGGATAAGTCTCTGTAACACACCGAAAAAATGTGAGGCGATGAGGCGCACCTCGAAGGGTGTTTTTAGGTCTACAAGAACCGTCAGTATGGATCGTACGGAGAGGACTTCAAGACGAACCATCTGGCTTTTCCCATACACTCTCCTTAGTCCCTGTGTTGAACCAATATGTGCGGCCCTCTGGATTACGGTGCTCGGTCTGCCGAATACTGTTAGCGCACGAATTTCTGAGTGGGCAAAAGATACCGACCCAAATGATGAGCGGCGCCGGCGTGGGGGTAGCCTAAATATCGGTCAGATACGTCGATTACAGGTGCATCCACCTACCATGGTCTTGAGCGACTCGGTCCGCCTGGTTGTTTGAAGTGAAAGACGTTGTTTGCCAGAAGCTTCAGTTTCAAGCTGAGCCACACTTCCTGTAAGCTTTTCTTGAAAATAAATGCTCGGAGGTATTCATCTATATGTCCTCGACTAGTACATGAAATTACATGATAATATAATCGTGACTGTCGTAATATGTAGTTATGAATTTCTGGACCGAACGCTGGCCCCAGTATAGCGTAGATGAGCAAAGCAGAGGATAATGTAGCACACACAAATGAAATGTCAGAGAGACGTGTCCTATACCTAGAGCGAATTGAAGGTGGAACAGCGTCACTACGCCACAGCAACAGGCCCTGCCCGACTCCTGCTCCGACTCCGGTCGCGATTCCGTTGCCACCAGTGATGGGGGCGGGAGTCAGCACTCGAGTTAGCGCTAGTCGTGCTAGGACTGATGCTGGGCCTGTGGCCGTGCCCGTTCGCACTCACGCCACTGGGGGCAAGGGAAACGTGCCCGTTCGAGCTAGGCGCCCCAGACACGCGCCCGCTGGACAGCGATCCGTTTTCTGCGGGTGTACTGATGGCGACACTGCGAGACGACAGGGAAGTGCGCGACGAGGTGGTGGAGGAGAAGGAGTCGGAGTGCGGTTTTGAGAGGGATGTAGGGAGCGACGGGAACGAACTAATGGACCCCGACTCGGCGCTCACCAGTCTTGTGAAAGGACTGACAAGCCGCACTTCACGAACGGGTGCAGGGTTGAATAGGGCCTCGATAAGAGACTCTGTGGGACGTGGGCCGTATGCGCGGGGGAGGGCGCGGATGTCAAAGGGCTGGTTTTCATCGATGCTCTTCGAACCCTTGCTCTTGATCGAGCTCTTACTCGATTGCAAGCTACTCTCCACCGGTGCATACAAGTCTAGCGCGCGCGGCCGTGTTCGATACACGTCGTCTTGTGATGATAGCAGGGTCGCGACGCCGGCGAGGATTTCTCCGTTGGGTAGGGGAGGCGCGGTGAACGATGGGGGCGCCCCTACGGGTTCCACACAGATAGAGAGACGTAGTGTGGCGTTGGTTTTGCTGTCCCGGAGCAGATAACGGCGGGTAACGACGCCCTTGGGCGCAGAGGACGGAGGGACGCTGTCGACATACTCTGACAAATCAATTTCGACGGTACCAAGTCGGGGATTATGTGGCGCGTCGGGATCGTGAGCAATGACCCTCTGCAGCACAGTGAGCTTGAAGGGATGAGGAAGGAGGCGGTGGGTGTCGCGCTCTATGGACATCTGAACGACGGCGGATAAGGGATGGTTCCAAGTTACTGAATGGTCCTTCAACGGCAACCACGGAGTCTGGCCACGGGCAGACGTGTTTGCCTGCGCGTCCCCCGGAGCCGGCATACTTGAAAAGGACGTAGAGTGGCTGTGAGACGGGACAGTCGACGCCTGCGGCTCCTCCGCACTGCTATCCGCGCTGCCAAAGCTGTCGCCATCGTTGTCATGCTCTGGTTCTGGCTCTGGGTCTTTAGCCTTGCCCTTTCCCTTGACTTTGCGGATGTTCTTGAACTTCCACCGGACACCAAATTCGCCGTGAACGAGCGGGACACTGGCAATCTGGTGGATAGTTATGCGTACGTGGAAGCGCGCGTGTCTGGGGAGAAGATGGTGCAGCTGGGCCCTCAGACCAGTCGGGGCTGGGACGGGGGCAGCGGCGTTGTTGTTGGTCATCGGGAGAGCATGCAGTCCATGAGCGCCCAATTATTTTCTGTTGTGATCCTGACGGCGGTGAAACATATTGCCGTGGCCCATTTGCCGTTTGCAACCCGTTTTGGGATATCTGGTCACTCGCTCCCATGGACACAGAATCGCGAATTCTAATCGACCACTACAGGATACATGTTCCTTCTACTCTAATATTCTATTCTAACTTTCAAACTACCACAGAACTTCCCAATCGCCCGTTTGACTTCCCCGCGCTCGCCCATGACCTGTTATTCCGAGGTTAATCATCTTTCATTGCGGCATCCAGTCGGACTTACCGTTAACTTAACGGTCCCCTTCTCCGAATCATCTTTTAGCAGAGTCAACTCAAACCGGCCAAAGGCCCAGTTCAAGATGTGCATCCCTTTCCCTGTTAGCCGGACCAGTCCTTTCACCCGCCAGACGAATTCCTTCGAGAGTGCGTCTAGTGCTCTAGTCAAGACCTCCTCGTCTATGCTCTCCAGCGGTTCGTCAACGTCGCCAGTAGTGTGTGATTCCGAATGGTGACAGTGGGCATGGTGCTCTCCATGGGGCACACAACCGCCATAAAGAGAAATCGTCTCGACCTCGTCATTGTGACTCGGTGCTGTCTGGCCCGCTTCGAGAAATAGTTTTGACTCTAATCCGAAAATAAGGTTAGGGTCTACTCCGGTGCGCCCTTGACAGCGTATCTTAGGCGTCAAGTCGTTTAGTGTGTGCAGATGATCCAGCACTAGATCCAATTTACGGTCGTCGACAAGTTCCCATTTGTTCTGGAAGTAAATTTAAAATCTTGAGGACGAACTAGGAAAAAGGCAGCCTACAATCAGGATAATGTCGGTATAACTGGCCTGCATCTTGGCCTGCAAAAGGATCGTGGATAAGAGTTGTTTTAATCAGGATATGAGCCTACTGTGGGTGAGGTATCTTCGTAGCCGACAAAGTTTTCGGCGTCCACCACTGTCACAATAGCATCCAACTTGAAGTCGCCCTCCGTTTGACGCTCCAATTCACGAATTTGAAAAGCCAGCGTCGCCGGAAACGCAGAACCTCTATTCCCAGAAAATCAGCAAAACATTCCACAATTCAAAGAAGCAAACGGACGAGCATTCGATGATTATTCGATCTGGCCTGTATTTATCTACCCGTGTACATGGAGACAAAGCGGATGGTTGAAGGAGGGGAAACTTACCTCTAATTTCTAACAATGCATTTTGCATTTGGCCCACGAGAACACAGCACCTGGGGTCGATGTTTTCAATATCTTACATCGCGCACGGGCAGTCTCAACTCACATACATCCGTTCAAGATTTCGCTTACAGCCGCAAGACTAGATTGCTTCGCAAGTTTGCTATCCACTGGGTGGCCTCTCAATGAAAGCTTGGTTAGATCGGAGTAAACTACCTTCGATGTCTCCAAATTCATTTTTCAACAGAACAACTTTGTAGTCCTTGGGAAGGCGAGGCAGAAGCGAGAGTAGAATGCTTGTCTTTCCAGCTAGCTCAGAATTAGTTGGTTTAAATTTTGAGTAAACATTTTTGTACTACCTCCGAGAAAGCCTGTAAACACGGTTATTGGAATTGCTGCTGGAACGGACATGAGAGTACAAAGTAGCCGAGACGCGTACCGGCAGACGCCGAAGTAGTCACGCCGCGCCACACAATTGAACTCTCGACTCAAACATGTCATTGTCGGATTCGGACTCTGGCTCAGATCTCGCGGAAGACATGATTGTACGCCTGGCGGATATCAAGACCGTTCGGCAGCTCTTCCAGGCTGGGGTGATCAAGGCTGCCGCGAAACATCGATACAAGGCAAATGCAGATTTCTTGGATCGCGTCTCGCTCTTGTAAGATCGAACAACCATCCGACCGCCATGGTCCTGACTCGTTCCAGCCAAGGAGATATCACCTTGATGGAAGTCGACTCAATCGTCAACGCGGCTAATAAGAGCTTGCTAGGTGAGTTCACTCGTAGATGGGTTGGCGCGTGTTCACGCTGATGCCTTGACTAGGCGGCGGTGGAGGTGCGTCCTCCCTTTCATCTTGACGCAACGTTGCTTAGATTATTATAAGAGTTGATGGAGCAATTCATTCCGCAGCTGGGAACAAGCTGTACAAAGAATGTGCGTTCCACACCCCTATTTTCTAGATTCTCATCATCTCCGTGAGTAGGCAAAACATTGGGTGGATGCGAGACCGGGGATTCGAAAATCACGTCTGCATACAGGCTCCCTTCGTGAGTCGTTCGTTTTATATATACTCACGTTTCCTGCGATTGAAAATTGTCGCTGGCAGAAAGCACATAATACACACTGTGGGCCCGATTTACTCGCGCTCGGATGTCGAAACAAGAGCACAGCAACTCGACTCTTGCTACAAGACAAGCCTGAATCTCGCAGTAGAACACAACTTGAAGCATATTGTACGCATCTTCATTGTTGTGCACAAAGGCTCCTCATTGCTCTCCGGATAGGTTTTCCCGTCAATCTCTACAGGGATATACGGCTATCCCATCCAAGATGCAACCCATATTGCATTAGATGTGGTCCGCCGATTCTGCGAGTCCGACGTCGGGAGCAAGGCGAGTTGATGCATTCTTTCCGAATTTCATGCGATCTTACCTATATGCATTTCATAGCTCGACCGTATAATTTTTGTGCGTCTATAGGTTATTTTCGTGTGCCTTCCTAATTTACTCTAGGTGGTGTGGAGTAACAAGGACAAGGAGGTGTACGAGTGCGTTCTCAAACCACAATTCACCTTTCCAAGACTCATCACTTACAGGACCTTGATCCCTGAATATTTCCCGTCCCTGGATACTCCAGAAAACCCATCTGCCAGTGATGTTTCTGGAACTGAGGATTCCCCGGCCAAAGTAGCAGCTGCTACTGAGGATTCCCCAGTTAAAGTAGCAGCTGACGCGCCAGTGTCAGAAGAGGCACCTCAGACGTCCGACGGCGGTACTGACCCGGCTGCGAAACCTTCTTAAGAGTGGGACAGCCAATCTATCCGCCTTGTATTTTGTATGCGTTTCAACAATTTTCGCTTGACTTTGGAGTTTGTATATGGCCTCGCTTTCTTTGTTCACTCAGGAGGCAAACCACATTTTCTGAACCATCGTGTTCAACGTTATTGGATCACATTCATCTCAGAATTTATTTATTCTTTGATTTGTCCATGACTCTTCATCCACGCTCGGATGTGAGGGAGTCCTGTCATCGGACCGCGCAAAGGCACTTCCCAAGGCAGCTTTGGAGCCGGAAGACCTGTCTCTGCTAACGCATTGGCCCGCAGTTCTTCCCAGGTGCCTCCTCTGTTGAAAACCTCGGGCTTCGCATTCAAGGGCCTAGCGTTGGCGATTTCTCGTCGGAGTGCCTCCGTAGCTGGTCCATTGACGGTATAATCGGGATTCACGACGACTCCGTAACGCTTGGCGCCCTCGAACGAGACCAGTCCGCGATGCACTTCCAGCGCAACAAATTTGGCATCCCGCTTCAGAGGGTCGCCGTAGCCCCCACCTACACTAGGTTGAGAATGCAAAAATGACGGTAAAATAGGCCCTTACCACCCCAGGTCAACCACTCAAGAAGATCGCCTTTCTGAACTCGAATGTGATCTTGCTTGCTGTGTAACTGGCGTAGAGGTGAGTCGAAAGGAAATATCATTGTGAGATTTAAAAGCACTCACAACCTCTCTCCTTCCTGACCCATCGCCGTGGTGAACCAAAATCTTCGAAGAGCGGCCTCCTGGCTCGCCTCCGAGTACTCCCCAGGGTTTCGAGAGCCAGCGGTCATCATGAATTGAGATCTCGCCCTCTTCTAAGAAGCGGTAGAAAATGCGCTGAGCGTTCCCGCCACGATATACTCCCGGGCCGCCCGAGTCCGTGACGGTGTTGTACTCCTCAATGCGAAGGGGATAGTACAACTCGAGGAACTCATTCGGCACAGACTTCATCGCAGGCCAGAGGCAATGACCGTCCATCCCTAGAGGAGCGAGTGAGATTCCAAGAAACCTCTCGTGAAGAGACTGGTCCTAACCGTCTCCATGCGGTCGTGCAGGGATTCCTCCGAATCCGATCTGGTAAAGCTGGAACCATTTCCCATTCTCTCTGAACCTGATGAAAGAGGCTAGTGATCAGTCGTATATTCGGACAGTGGTTTGAGTCTTACCCGGAATACATGAAATGAGGCGAATCCGAGAAACCTCCTGCGGTCATGAACTCAGGAGCCTTCTGTCCGAGGAGGCCGGACAGCAAGTCCATAACTCTGCCGAGAAGATGGGTCCGTGTTGATAGAGCGGCAGGTCGCATAGGATTTAACAGAGTGCCCTCAGGAATATGGAGATCAACCAAATCATGGAAACCATCGTTGACCACGCAGCGGGGGTCGTAGACTGTGACTAGGTATATACCGATGAACATTTTGAACCTTTCAATCAGTGGTCAGTTGTTGTACGATATAACCGATGCATACAACCGACATGTTGTGACTTAAATAGTAATTCACAGAGGATGGACTTTGGGGATCAGTGCCTGTTGGAATGGCTTCGTCACAGAAACGCATAATACAACTTATCGAACATACCTGTAAAGTCTAACTTGAGAATCCCATCTTTCTTCGACATGGTGCATGCGACCTTCCACGGACCGAGCCCACGTCCATCGTCGTCGATCCAGTCTTCAAAGTACACAGGTTCCTCAGGAATGACGTCCTTGATCAAGGTTCCAACCGCCTTCCGATTGCGGTCAAGCAATTCATCGATGGCTGCGAAATACTTCTTGTCGCCAAATCGAGTATAAAGTTCTTTCATGCGCCTCCCTGCTAGCGTGCAGGCAGCCACAAGAGCCCGGGTGTCACTCCGGTTCCACTCAGGTAAGCGACAATTGCGGTAAAGCAGTTCCATCAACGGCTCATTCCAGACACCCTTGGAAGCGACTTTGGTAACTGGAATTTGTATACCCTCTTCGAAATTGTCATTTCTGCCTCTGTTAAGTTTGAGTACATGCTCACCTTCGAATATACTCATTGCTCCGGTGGGAAGAGATCCGGGCACCTATAAAGTTTCAGCAGATTATCCGAGTTATAGTTCTACAAGACGGCCATACAGATCCACCGTTGTCCGTTTGGTGCCCAAAATTGCTTGTCCATCTGTGTATGTATTTAGTCTCGGACATTTATCTCATACAATGGAATAGGGAGCCTTACGCGATTAATTTATTATCCATGTGAATCGGCATCATTACTAGCCAGTCGTTGAGGTGGGAGATAGCCCCGCCGACGCTATAGGGATCGTTCACTAAAATACATATATAAGGTTTCCCTTTCTTCAGGTGTGTTTAGATCATACCGAGGAAGATATCGTTTTCTTATATGCCGTCAGTCAGATGATATATGAGCAGCAAATCAAGAGACGTGCCTTCAATAGTTCCCGTCCACATGTCAAGAAATTGTCCAATAAATGATCCAAACTGTCCGACTATCATCTTGCCACTGGGAAAGAAAAAGGTTAGCAGCTCCTTGTCTAGCGTGTGTTATAACAAGAAAAGAAAAGAAAAGACCTGGGCTCTGCGATGACGTTGAACTCATCCTAATTGAGAATAAGGCACAAATCAAGTGAGTTGAGCAGAAAGAGGAAGGAAGTTAAAGCGTTAGTTATTAGTCACGTGAGCGTGTACAAATGCTGACCTGTTGCTCTCGAATTGCCGGGGACATGGACACGCGAGTCATGAGAGTGTCCATCTCATTCCGTGCATTGCGAAGTGCAGATTCAAAAATATCCACCGTAACGTGTCCAAATCTTCATCCTCAAACTTGTCCTGAGCAAGAATTTTCGAACTTTCCGACTCCCATATTAACAAGTTCCCGATCTGGTCGACTTCCGCCTTAAACCCTGGAAGAACAAGCGTATTACTGTCCATCTCGTTGACAATGCACGGGCCTAAACACGCCAGTGAATAACATGGCCATATGAAGGATGTTATCTAAACCTTGGACGACATTTCCCCACCGTAATTTCGAACGGATCCAGATAGGACTGTCGGCATATTCTATGTTCTGATAAACCAGAGTTGTTCTCGCAGAAATAGCAGAAAATCGGGTTGCTCAGTCTCAGCTGCTGAGAGCTTCTGGACCTTAAATTTCAGTGGGCCTCCTCGGCCACGATTCGGAGGTTCATCAACTCGATATCGCTCGAGAGTTTGTAGGTAAAGGCCTTCTGGTGTGCTTTCTCGAAGAGGTCGCTTATGTGGGCAGAGGCGTTGAGTTGGAGCTGCGACAGCTCGACATCAACCGGGATGGTGATGGCTTGGCCAGATACTTTGAGTACGAGTAGAACTGATGAGCGCCTGTCAAAAAATACAAACCGCAGATCGGCCTGATACTTATAGACCTATCAAGCTTGTCAGTATCTTTCAGGACCTAGAATGGTACAACTTGCTTGCAGATCCTTGGGAACCCCTGCTCCTCTAGCATGATCTTCTCCGCCTTTGCCAAGAGCTCGGGTACCCGTGGACAATGTCGTCGGTGGTTGTGTGCGCGAGATTACGAATGAATGTACGGGTCTCTTCATGCCTCAATATAGTCGTTGCGTCTCCCCAGGCACACAGAACGCCCGGCGAAGGGGGAACTATAACAGGCCAGGAATGCAACAGAATGCCCAATGCGTTTCCGTGCAGTGGCCCAGCCCCTCCAAAGGCCACAAGACTAAAATCTCTCGGATCATAGCCTTGCTCGACGGAGACTAGTCGCAGTGCTCCGTACATGGTTTCGTTGGCTACCCGTATGATGCCTTCTGCTGCCTCATAAAGACTGATACCGAGGTCGTCGGCTGTCCTCTGTACCGCTTGCGTTGCAGCATTCAGGTTAAGCTTGAAGGACCCGCCGAGCAGATACTCCGGAAGATATCCCAACACTTTCAAGAAATTCGCTTCAGCTTACTACGGGACGGGGGAGACACACTGGCATACCTGCGTTAGCGTCGGTGACGGTAGTCTGTGTCCCACCCGTGCCATAGCAAGCGGGCTGTAAACGAATTGTTCGATCAACAGGACTTGAAAACTATTAAAGGTACTTGCGCCTGGAACCGCTCCAGCACTTTCTGGTCCTACACGGAGGGACTTTGTAACCTGTGGACGATTGCGTTAAGTTAATGCATGAACAACTAAAACAGCATACCTGGGGGACGTAGGCAATGGATCCACCGCCAGCACCGACCGTTCGGACGTCGACCGACGGCGATCTGACAATGAGGTCGGCTACATGTGTCTCTCTTCGGATTCGGGGGGATGCGTTCTCTATCAGAGCTACATCTGTGGAAGTGCCTTCGAGTTAAAGTGTCAGAAACGATAAAGCGTCTGTCAAAAGGGATTAGATGACCTACCTCCCATGTCAAGCGTGATGAGGTTCTTGTACTTCGTCTCCGCCGCAACTGACGACACTACACCGGAAACACCTCCGGCAGGGCCGGACAGAGCCAAGGTTACAGGAAATCGGGTGGCCAATGCAACGGAAGATAAACCGCCATCGGAGCGCAGAATGCGAAGATGCTTGGTCTTGCCCTCCAAAGATTTGAGCAGGTTGTTGAGGTATAAGGTGACCTTGGGTTTAACGTAGCTGTTGCACACGGTTGTAACGGCACGCTCGTATTCCATGAGCTCCGGCAGGACCTCCGAGGATAGCGAAACCGGAACATCTGGCAATACATCTGCTAGGACGCGAAGGACCGCTTGCTCGCTAATTTCAATCGAAATATTTGAAATTTTGAATCAAATTTTGGTGAAACACCTACTGTGAAGGATTGGCGAACGAATTCATGAGACTGACGGTAATAGCCTCGGGTTTCTGAACAACAAGCGACTGTAGTCGCTCGGTAAACAGGGCCACGTCGAATGGCCGAACTTCCGTTCCATCCGTGGCCATCCGTCCAGGGGCCTCTATGGTGGCCTCCAGCGGGGCCAATGGCTCTGGCAAAACACATATGAGCTCCTGGCTGTTGCTGCAGAGCGAAAAAAATCCACCTGGCTTCTTCCACACGATCCACGACGCCAGGCCACCGGGCACCTGAGACCTCCGGGTTTGCAAAAGATCTCTGTACCCTTCCGTTACAACCAGGGCAACCTTTTGTCAAACCACAGACGAGTTAATTCCAACAAGCGCTCTGGAAAGAGACTAGGGCAACCTTTGCTCCTTGGCCTTCGAGGATTGCGTTGGTGGCCACAGTCGTGCCATGGTTCAGAACTTGTACCACAACGCTAGAGCTGTCCGGAATCTTGTCTAGAATCTGGTCGATCCCGGTGCGCACGCCCACCGACTGGTCCTCAGGTGTACTGGCCACTTTAGCCTGCCAAGTCTCGCCGGTTTCAACATTCAGCAACAAACAATCAGTGAATGTGCCGCCGACGTCGACGCCGAGTCGATAGTTGCCTCCCATAGGTATGTCAGACAAAGCACGGCAGTACGACACAAGTTACGATAGCGGGTTCATTTAAAGATAGTCAAGATGCTTATAGTCGGCCGCCAGCCCATACGGAGAGCCGATGTTACCACGGTCAATATCATCGTATCAATAACACAAGCGGATTCCGGACTTCCGAGGTCTCTTGAGATTGGAACTACGCTTCTCGCGGTGGCCGATGGATAACTACTCGTGAGAAGACTTCAACCGTGGGTTGGCATGTACAGGCCTCAAGATGCCAATTTGAATTGAAGAGAAACAAGAGCAGACTGAACGAGAAGTCGATGATTTATCTGGAGAATAGCAGAATCGAGAATTTGCGCGTCTTTCTGAACAAGAATTGAACACGTGACAAACTTTAACCAAATAGCCCACCGCTGCGTCGGGTTGGAATGTACTGAAGGATATAATCTACATCGAAAGTCTGTACTAAGTTTCGATTGCTTTCGGAAGTTTCTGAAAAACGCTGAGTTGTTTAGGAAAAAAAGGGAAGGAGATTCCCTTACGTATCCAGCAGCCCCGAAATCATACTCAATACCCTGCTTTTCCAGCTTGCGTTGCCGCTCCTGCTGACGCTTGAGCAAACGGTGCGCGGCGCGCATCTGCTCGTCCTTTGTCCGGAGCTGCAATAAGTTAAAATATTAATTAGATCACTCGTGCGCTATATAGTGATGAGACACCGACCTTGTTGTGTTCCGCCTGGGCGACGCGAACCTTGGGGACCGGCCGCCATTTGCGATTCGCACCGACCCAGAGCTCCGGGTGCACCTCGTCCTTGGGGATGACCTTGCAACGCATAATGTGGCCCATGAGGAGGTAGTTGTCCATGGTGTCGGCGACGATTT